>VZRF01003203.1:44922-156895 GCA_013396875.1 Vireo altiloquus
AACGCGGCGCTGGGGCGGCGGCTCCAGGTGCCCCCGGGGGCGGCGTGAGAAGGTGCCGGAGCGCGGTGGCCGCGGCTCATGCCCCGGCGCCGGCTCGGAGCGGTGTGGAGCTGCGCGGAGCGGTGCGGGCCGNGCGGCCCCGGGTGCCCCTCGGGAGCGGGAGCGGCCGCGGAGCTGGGCTGTGGCTGTCCCGCCCGCCGTGCTCCAGCGTGGGACCTGAGCAGGGGTCCCGCACTCGGCGTGCCGGGCCGAGTCACCCCCGCGCCCCGCGGGGACGCGCATCACAGAGAGGGGCGCGGGTGCGGCGCGGGGACGGCCGGGGGACGCAGCCGATGCTCTGGCAATCAGAGCAGCATGACTGGGGTGTCCCGCTGCCAGAGGGAAGAGCTGTCGTACTGCCCCGTTTCTGGTCTCGGTTAGCGTGGGTATCGAGCACAGGAAGGGTGTGCGTACGTTCAAGGGATGCATTTGTATGTTTGTTCCAAGAACTTGTTCGGTCTTGACTGTGAGACGATCACGAATTGGAAATAGGGTTACACTTGTTGGCAAAGCCCCACGATTATAGTCAGTCTTATCTGGGCTGATGGAAGGACAGCAGTCTCTTTATACGGTTCCTGTGTGCAGCTTTCACCCAAGCGGTGATGGTGGTGATGTCGTCCCTAGTCCAGAAATGTCCATACGAGACCTACGACCACAAGTATGTCCACGGGCGTTTCTGTGCTAGTGACCTGTGCTATCACTCCTGGCTCAGAAACGAAGCTTCACATTGTCATGCTGGATTTCGCACCCAGATCCAGCTGGTCTATTGCCTTTTCTTGTACACTTGGTGACATTTGTTGTTACAAAGAACACAAAACCTCTGTCCCCAAGGACAGACATTTATATGATATGACATTTAGATCCTCATACGAGTCTCTTCTCTGAGATACAGGCAAAATATATTATAGAAATCTATTATTTTTCAGTCTTATTATCATCTTCCTTCTCTTTTTTTCCTTTCAAGCCAATGAAAATGATGCCTGTGGACTTGCTATCAGTCAAGTCATGACAACATCGTGATGTACTGGTGACAGAGGTACTGACAGAACAAAGTATATGAGGAGAAGTTTGTACTGTGGGAAAGAGAACAAAGAGTTTCAGTTTTCAGTACTGTATGGGCAGACATGAAGAAAAAAACCTGGTTTTCATTTGATCCACTCTTTAGTGTTGTTATCTAACTGCTTTGAAAACTAACATGCAGTTTTAGAAAAAACCTTGATTTTTCCATAGCACATATAAATTAACTATAGCAGTGGTGGTGATCTGGTCTGCTCAGAGGAAACAAACAACACTTTTCCTGACATTTTGCTGGTACTGGTGCCTCTTTATTTTTTACAAAATTAGAAAGTCATTCTGTCACAAGCACAGGGGTACATGTGGGAGTAGAGGTTGATCAGTTATATTTGCCTAATTATCAGAAGCAAATTAGAAGTTTTTCAGAATAATATCCAAAGTAAGTGCAGCACAAAGGTTGTTTTTCTTATCTTTTAAACAGTTTTCTGACTGTTCCAGGGAAGCTGACCCCGGTGCAGAGCAAGCTCTGCATTCAGGAGGTGTAGTTGCACATGCTTTCTCAACAGTCCCTTTTTCCTACACCAAGACTTTGGAGCTCTTATTATATGGGATTAACTTAACACAGCTGCAGCAGTATTTACCAGTATGGAAAAAGAACTACCTTGCCTCCCTGAAGCAGTGCAAAAGTTTTTCATGACTAAAGGCAGAGGAAATGATTTGTGTTTCTTTGTTGCTGCCTTTTTTTCACTTCTTTTGTCATCTGCGCATCCCATCTTATGTGGTATTTTGCTCATCTCATAACAAATTGTCTTAGGAAGGCTCAGTCTATAGCAGAGGGTGCCCAGGCCTTTCTGTGGGTGTGCTGAAATGAGTGTGTTTGTGAAAAAGTGAATGCTATCTTTTGTTCTAGAAAGTCTGTTTTAGTGGATGCGCCTGAAGAACTAATTAAAAAATGCAGGAAAGTCGGGAAAATCAATGAAGAAACAGCTTTTTTTTTTTTTTTTTTTTTAAGGAAAAGTATACAAAAAGTACAGTTTTGGGTGCAAGGATAGTAAGATCAGTTTTGGGAAATAGTGTTAGTTCTTTAATTAGAGAATAGGATAGAAATCAGTCACACAATTGTGGGATGTCTTTCTGGGGATATGAGCTTACTGTGTCTACTCATTGTCTAGCTTTCAGAGTTATTAGAAAAATACAGTAACTTTTGGGAATTTCCCATTGAAATAATGGTTTTGATATATAGAACTCCTAGTCAAGGTGAAAAGCATAATCACGTGAAATCCTTAGTCTTCAAGTAAAGCAGACACAGTGGAACTGAAGCGGAACTGAAAAAATTAAGAAATTCCACTTGTAACATGAGTTGTCATCCTCTCATGTCAGAAATGTCACACGTTGTAGCATTGAGTAACCACCACAGAACTTCTGTTTGTGAGGAAACCACTTACATGAGAAGTCAAAATATCTTGAGTTAAAAATAAAAGCTTTGAATCACAAATGGAAAAAAAACCACAATTAATTTCAAAAATTCTAGATTAGAAAATATTAGGACAGTCTCTAATTGCCTCAGAGTAAAGTTTTTCTGATTATAATGTTACAATTTTTAGAAGGTTAATCGTGACACACATGAGTCAACTACTATAGCTTGGTCACTTGAGATGTATAACTAACTGTGGTCATATTTCTAGCTTGGTGAAAGATTTTAATTAAAATATTTGACTGTTGTTTTTTCTTTTTCTTCCATGGCATATTCAGCTTGTCTCAGCTGCCACGTGATATCCCTTATATCTCCTTTAGCTAGCTGATGGTTCCAAAACCTTACCTGCTTTTCTCAGGGGCAGCTGGAACATAGCCAAATAACTATGTAAAGGTTCTTCTGCTGTTTGTAACTGTGATTTTAATACTAAAATGCTTATGTAGACATTTGAATTGATGGGTATTTTCTGGCAGTGCTTCTGTTCTGGAAGCTCCACTTCCAGAGGAGTGATGTCTTCAGCAGGGAGTGGAAGTGTGTATACAGCCAATTTTGGAAACTTTGGATTGCTCTTAGCATCCTGCAGGTCTGAGAAACGTTTTGCATGTTAAACTTCCATTACATATTTGGAGTGCAGTAACATTCTTGACTTACTTAAGAGTTTGTCAGCCTTTCGCCTTTCGTGGAAAATTTGTCGATGGTAAAAACTTTATTGCTGTTTTTTTGCTTAATTTTCACTGTCATACTTTTGACACATGAAGTTTTTTCAGGAAAAGAACCAACTGTTAGAGCAGACTCTGTCTGTGTGCCAAAATAAAATCATTATTAATAGACAATGGAGATAGGCTGAACCAAATGTTACATAACAGTCTTTAATTAATAATTAGAAAAGAAAAATTATGCAAGGAGTAAGCTGAAAACCTGTTTCAAAGGAATTGAGGAATCTGTAACGTCACTTCAACAGAAGTAGCATTTTAAGTAAATAAAAGTTTTATATTTTAAAACACAGAATATTTTCCTACCCTCATACTTTTGTATAAAATCATCACAGATGTCAACAGTTTGGTTCTTTGTTGCTTTTTTTTTTTTCTTAGGAATTCTACTTATTACTAATATTACTAGCATTATCACTAGCACTTCTGGCACATTTTCTTTTGTTCTTGATAAAACATCTTGATGAGTGGGGGCTTTCCCAGGGTGGGAAATTTTTGTGGAGTAGGAGCAGTCCTGTCCCACTCCTGCTCTTGTTGCCTGTCGATCTAGGAGAGAGCTGCAAATGCCACTGCCAGTGCATGCAGGGCACCTCTGAGCCCCTACAGGACACTTATCTGTAGCACAGGTCTATAATTTACCCCACAGTCATGTGTTCCATATTAGTCAATCATTCTACTGAGGTTTGGGGTTTTCTTGTCTGTTTAAACAGTGCTGTTAATCTTTGTAGTACACTGGGTTTTTCCTCTGTAATAACGTTTGTCACTGTGCTAGCACACAATTCTATTTTAGCAGTTTTGAAGTCTGCATTAGTTGTTAAAATGCTTAAAATACTTCAATTTATTTTTTCAGTCAGTTTCTTTGGAACCATGTAGGTTAAAATAGCTTATGCTTCAACTGTTGCTTATACTGTTTTATCTATCTATCTATCTATCTATCTATCTATCTATCTATCTATCTATCATCTATCTATCTGTCTATCTATCTCTCTGTCTATCTATCTATCTATCTATCTATCTATCTATGTCTCTATTTATTTATTTTTGAGTTTTTACTTACCTTTCAAAGGCCAACAGCGGAAATGGGAAGTTCATAGAAGAAAACTGATAAATAGCTGTCAACATATTTTCTTTTCCTTAAAGCCCTCAAAATAATTTAGACTATTTCAGGCATTACCTGATGCGTTACATGTAGCCAGCTAAGCCAGACCCTATGCAGAAAAAGATGTTATGTAATGAAAAAAAAGTCAAATTTGTCTTGAGTACAAACTGTTACCTTCACTGAAGTAAACTAATATTTTAGAATATATGCTGTATTAGTTGTACAGGGGCCTTAGAATATACTTTGTTAATATTAGTAATTGGATGTTTTAGGGTTTTTTTTTAACTTTCAGTGGCTGGTGCTGTGTGCTGTTTCGTTTTGTTGTGAGGAGGTGCAGTGACCGACAGCTGTGGTGGAAGCAGAAGCAGCCCAGCGCTGCACAGGAAGTTTTGTGGCAGGTCCTGTTGCAGTTCTAGCTGTTCTGCAGATTTTCCGCGAGAGATCACAAGACTGAAGACCCTTTCCAAGGATCCTGGCTGTAATTCTGTGACAGTATCTGTGTGCCAGAAATTTCAACAAAGTAGCAGGCTTTCTCGTGGTTGTTATTTTGGGGGTTTTTTTCGGGTGGTGTGATAGTGTTATGTGCGGGCGTGATATACACCCATATTCTGTGGTTTCGAAGAAATAACCAGAGCTGTGCATTTCTGTTTGAAAGTTGAAACTTTTATCAGGTATTAAAAACTGTGCACCAAAGGCACCTGTGGTGAAAGCAGTGGACCTGTGATTTTTGCAGCTGGTTTAGCAGTCATGGCAGGAGTTTAACTCATGATATGGTTTTGTAGCATTCCTTTCTCTGTTGTCATACTTGGCTTCACTTTTTATTCAACACCTCCACGTAAAATAAACTGTAGTTTCTGTGGAAAGTATACTGCCTATGTACAGATTGTGTTCTGTTTTTATCCTGGTAAAGTGGTCCAAGAAGACGGTCAGTAATTTTGAGGGGAAACTTACTTTCTTCCATGAAGGTACCTGGACCATTTTGAAAAAAGGGCAGAATCCTTTAAATATGTGCTGAGTCTCTGTGCTACCTTTGCAGCATGAGGGCTGGCTTGGGCATGGGATTTGAGGATAGATGTGAGTTACAATAGGCTGAAAGTTTAATAGAAGTTTCTTCTTGTACCACCCTGCCCACTGTGGGGCTGGACTTGAAAATGTTTCCAGCTGTCAGGATGGACTAACAAGGAGTGAAGTGCAATGACTCCTTTGTTACCTGGTGGAAGAATTATCTGAATAAATGCTAAGGCTGGGCTCTTTGGGAAAGTTTTTTTCTGTTTTATAAATGCTTGCTATTGCAGTTATTCAGAAAGGGTTTGTACACTGTGTAACAACTGTATGTGGTTAACTCTTGCGTGGGGTGGATTATGTCACATTAAATATTGAATTCTGAAAGATTCCTGGACCAAGAAAAATGACACAAACCAACAAGTTACTGGATATTATCTGTTAATCAGCAGCTTGGTTCTTAGAAAAATCTACTAAACCTCCTTGAAAAAAAGGCTAATTTTGTGGGAATGATTCATGTATGAGGTGAGTCAGTTATCTTTCACTAAGAGAACACTGGCTGCAAAATCACTGGAATAACCTCCAGCTTTAGTAAGTCTGCAACAAATGACAAACTGTATTTGCAGCAGAATGTTTTTAAGAAGTTCCGCAAGGAGTTTTCAAGGAAATGTTTTCTTGCCTGTAAATTCTCTGTTATTCCAGTAGAGGGTAGTTTATCCTCTAGGAAGCTAGGTGAGTTGAAGGAATGATTGGGAAAGGTAACTTAATGATTTCCATTTCCTCTTGTTTTAGATACGGCAATAAAAATTGACTTCAACAGACTGACCTCATCAGATTAACAAATAGTAAAACATGCTGTTAGGCTATGGTATGTTCTTAGGCTGGGACTGGAAAAGGCAGCCAAATTCAACAGTAGTCCCATTTCTGTCCTGCTAACAAGGCCTTCATTTGCCCTTCAAGAATTACTGCAGTTTGTTGTGCTGAGAACAGTCGCATTATCAGCCTAAGAGCTACTTCACTTTCATTTGCCAGCTAGTGAAGTACATACAACATGAAGCATTTTTTATTTCAAATACATAAAATCACTCTAGTTGGAGAGTGTTTGGCTTGTTTACAGTTGCTTAAAAGCTCTTCTTTCTGCCACTGTACCCACTGCTGCAGCAGCTGATGTCAAGGAGAATATATGTTTGCAGGTTGCTGTGGTAGTACCCACCTGCAGCTGCTCTCTGCTCTGCTCACTGGTAGTGGGTGTTGACTGGGGGTTGATCTTTTTATGGTCTTCTATTCTGTGATATATTATTTTACATCAGTCATCAGGAAGTAGTCCTGAAGTAAGCTTTTGTGGCTGTCAGTCCTGAGGTGCAGCAGAAACTCTTCTGGCATGACAGCATGAGTGAGGGCAGTGATGACTGAATATTTGAAAGAGTAGCAAAAGAGATGTGAGGATCCACAGTTGTTCTGTTGCCACATTTCAGTGAAGCCCTATTACTCAGAATTTGTTTCCTTTCCAAGCAGCGTTTCAGCTCCTCATGGATATTGGCCTTTTTGCCTGATTTCTAAAAAGAATATACTAATAGTTATCGTTCTGTTTATCTTAGTGAGAGGTATAATATGGTTAACACTATGCATGTTTTAATCTTAAATTTCTGTATTACACCTTAAACTTGCTCTCAAAAGAATCATCAAGGAGCATTCCTGTAAGAAACCTGTGAATATGGTCAGTGTCAATCCTGTCCATGCTTCCATGGCTAGCTTGATTGATCTTGGTGTTACTTTCATTTGGAGCTTTCCCTGTGGTGTATAGGATTTCTATTTTTTGTCTTTTCTTTCTTTTTTTTTTTGTGCTAACATGTGTTTGAGTCACATAGGCCTGTAATTCAAATCTAGCTGTATCCCTCTTTGTTACAGACTTTCCCCCCCTTTTCTAGTTTTGAATTTGCTTTCAGAAATGACACATCATTGTTTTCTATTTATAATTTTCTATTTATTGGGTAAGAAAGCCCTGGCTATACCAAGGATGAATAATGTGTCTAAATTTTTTATTTTGGAGCCGTACAGGTATAACCAGTTAACTTGCTTCTATCTTTTACACTAATATTCTACATGATCAAAGGAATATAGGAAAACTTTTGTATGGATCAGTAGAAGACATATGTTATACTCTCTAGCAATTATACAAGAAGCCTAGGCAATTAATCTCTTACTGCAGGCTTTGGTAAGCTATTTTACTAACATGGGATGATTCCAGACCTGAATACCAATCCAAGATCACTTTTGTCTAAACACCAGATAGACAAAAGAAGGAGGAGGAACCCAGGACAGCTTTTCCAAAGTCATATGAAGGGTTAGTGCCAGATTTGCTGCTTTCCAGTCCCTTGCAATCTTGTGGACGTTGTTCCCTTTCAAAGCGGAAATAACTTTGGAGGAGACAGACCCATTTATAGTTGATTTAAAGAATTTAGTTTGAACTTATATTATTTCACTGGTAAGCAGTTTGCAAAGTGCTAATGCCTGGTTAATTGAGAGCGTAAGCTTGTCACACAGATGAGGAATGCCTGTGTTAGCAATTAATACATTTTAAATAGGCATAAGTAAGCTTTGAACCACTGCACTCCATAACAACAACTGACCATTTATTAAAGACATGCATTAGCTTAGTAATATTTTTGAGATGTTTGTAAGTGAATATTCTTACGTACTTCTTAACTTTATATATCTTACCCATTATCTGTCATTTGGCTGTGGTAGAGTTACAGCCTGGAACAAAAATGAACTCCATTCTCTTTAGAAATGTAGATAGATAATAGTTTCAAATAATATACACATTGAATTCCTGATGCTGTTTTCTTCACCAGCTGGAAAGCCTCTCACTGTCGGCAAGGCATTCAGTATGTTTGACATTAAGGGTGGGGGAATGTTTGTGTAATTATAAATGTTAGACTTGCAAATACGCCTTTTGATTGCAACAGCCTGAACTTCCACATGTCAACAGGAATTTTAACTTCACAAGATAAACCTTGGTTTATGTACCTTGGCACCTTGCTCTTTTCTATATAATTTCAGTATGTTTATTGCCAAATTGTAGCTGAATTTTACATGTGTGCACATGAGACATTTGGATAATGTAAGTACTCTTGAAAAACTGTTGGGTTGCTACAGCTACTGTGTGCAGCTGTAACAGTTCTGGCATTGCGATGAAAGCTGAAATTGCACTGCAGTGAGTAATTACCTGTGATCTTACAGGCTTGTGATACCTTGTGCAGTGCTGCTGAGCCTGGTAGTAATTCTAGAATGCTGTTGGTTGCTGAGGTCTGAACATTTTCAAGGAACTCTACGTGATTCTTTCCTAGTTATGTAGCATGAAAACTTCAATGCCTTACGTCGCCACGGTGCTTCCCAAGTGGGTTATTTTTAATATGGTGGTATTATTTTTTTCTTTCAGCTGAAAGAATTATTTAAGAATCTGATTATGGATTCAGGAAGCGGAGTGGCTGCAGTTTTCATCTGATCTGAGGAGAAAGAAAGAAGATTGAAGCTGCAACCGTGTCATTTGAAGGACTGCACTTTAGGACTGTTTGCTTCAGTATGGTAAATGAAGTGTCTGTGTCCTTCTTATTCTTTCATAGATAAACTGACTTTTTCATTTCCCAAATCCGGGAATGATCTCAGAAAATGAACATGATAACTCAGGATATCTTAAGTATTTCTGTGGTATGAGAGACCCCTTGAGACATGCTGACAAGAAAGAAAAAGGAAAACAATGGAAAAGAGCAATGTTTCTTGTTGGATGATAAGGGCCTCTGGAAATCTCAAAGGTTTACGCCATCACTTTTGTAATTTCTTCCTGTATATATATCTGTGATATGCTTGCTGCAGTAATGCTTCAGCCTCACCCACCTGAGCAGGTGCAAATATAGCAGTGTTGTGGGACACCCTTTCTGACATGGCAGATCTCAAAGGAATGTGTGTGAGTATCACCCAGTTCATGGACGTGTATGCCATGTGGAGAGCATTCCTGCATAATGTCCTGCTTAATTAGACAAGCAAGATACTCATGTGATGTAAATCACATCCTTTCTTGGAAATGTACTGATTTGTATCACAAGTCAGAATCTAACCCAGTATGTCAGAAATTACAATCTGTTTTACAATTAATCTAAACTATTTTTTGATACGTTCAGGGAATTTTTTATTTTAGTGAATAATGGTTAATCATATTAATTTTATTAGTGTGATGAGAGAAGGACTATTATCTCTAAAGGCTGTGGAAAGATGGTAGCTTTCAAGAGAACTGGTGGGGCATACAAATTGTAGGAGGTTTGGTGATAAGACTGTAAATGTTGGAAGAGAGGAACACAACGGGAGCATGTGGAGATGCAGAGTTGGAGAAAACTTGTTTTGTAGGTGCACTTCTTTTTCTTGGAACTTCATTATTTGAATATCCTAAAGGTGGTCTTCATTCCATTTCCTCATGAGTTTCTGTTGGGTTACAGTAAATGCTCTCAGTCTGGGCTGCTTGCTCTGTTGCCTCGTGTGCACCCAGAATTGTGCTGACCCCAGGTGATATTTCCCCACTCTGGCAGTGGCACTGTGCTTCTTGATCTTTTCTCTGCTGGGCACTACACTCACAAAGAAAAGCACAAAAATTGGTGCAGCTTCAAGCTTTGCACTCCCCAGGTGCTTGGTGTTTGTGAATTTGCATCGTTAAGGTTAGATGATTAGGAACCCTCTAAAAAAAGGTGAGTTAGATGGCAAATCCCAACAAGCTGAATGGAGAGCTGCTTGAGAGAGATCTTGAAAAGGGGGAGTTCCTTAAGCAGTGTCATTGTCTGTGACCTTTCCTGTGTCCTTCAAGGCAGGCTCCCTTTCCTGAAATTAGACATATAGCCTTTTTTGTTCAAAACCTTTTACTGCTGTGTTGCTTGCCTGCCACTCCCAACGCGTGCTATGCACTACCTCAGCAGTTAAAAGGCAGCAGGCGTGCATTCAGCTCCTTCCTCTGCCTGAGGGAGCTCTAATCAGTATCTCCTATCTTCCAGGAAAGTATCCTGGCTATAAAATACTGAGGTGGGATGGTTGCAGTGTCTCCTCTTGAAGGTGTTTTGCTGTGTGTGGAATAATTAAATATTAATTGGGAGTGTGAAAGAAGATCAATTTACAGATTAGCTCACACATCTGGGAGTAGAGAAACATGAGTTTTAAGCCCTAGCTGCAGGGAATGCTTGTCATTAGTCCTGCAGTCTGTCTTCAGCCTGGTATTCTGAAGATGTCCTTGATTGGAATGCTACAGTTAAGGGAAGCAGCAGAATGTGGAACTATCCATAGATATGAACAGAAGTGAAACTGATTAAAATAGTACTAGAGATGTCAGCTCTCTTGAGTAATAGCAGCTGAGTGTGCTGATACGCAAGTTTAACTAACAGGCACAATGCTGAGTATCTAATTTTGGAACTTAAGCACCAAAATAAGCATCTAAATCCTACCTCTAGTATATTGATACAGATCTAACCATAAATTCTGGCATGCTGAAAATGTAAATTATTTTTACAGTCCCAGTCAGCCTCTTGTGCTGCTATCACTGCTTTGCTCCTTTTTGTGTTGTATGTATCTCTCAAACCTCCTCCTCCTGTCTCTCGCTTTCACAGCTTTCCATTTCCATGTATGCTTCTGTTTATTCTATCAAGAATCCCTCAGTTCCTTTTTGCTGGATTCCATGTCTAAAACTGCTTCTTCAAGTACACTGTGCCATGTATCAAAGCTGATCATCTTACCAGTGTTTTCTGCATGTTGTTTTTTAGCTTTCATCCCTTCCTTATTGGAGTGCTTTTGATGCCATATTAACCAGCTTTACTAATGTATGGCAATGATGGTATCAATGCTCTTTCTACTCACTTTTTTTTTTCTTACAGGAACTAATAAATGTATTTTATCTGAATTACTATCCTAGTTTTTGATGATTATTTTACTGGATAGTCATTGGTAATCACCTTTTGAGAGATTAATGGCTCATCTAGTATCTTATAAAAATGTATAAAGATATAAATAGTAGAATTATCTGTACTAATAACATTTTTATCCTTTTATTTAATCTCTTCCAGTGTTTAGGGACTATGCAGTTTATAGGACTTAGTTCTACTTTTTTAATAAATATGACTATCAAGAAAATAAGATGCTTTTTCCCCCTCAGTTTCATTACTGGTTTAGAAGGAACTGGTATGATAATTATATTTCAATATGTAATCTGATATATTTCTAGTTGTCAAGTGCTAAGCATAGAGTAACACCTTCAGTCTTCAAAGTTGTGGTGGGTGTCAAAGTTAGCTCTTTACTGCAAACTAAATTTTTTTAGCAGAACCCAGTTAAGAAAGCTAAATTGGTTGTGGTAGTTTGCTTTCAGTGCCACAAGGCTTTGCTAATACAAAGTGTGCTTGTAAGACTCTTCCAGTAGGTAAGAGAGTCCCAAAACAGAGCATTACAGAAATTTCTGTAATAAAATATGTGACATCTGTAAACTCTACTGTCTTGAAATTGTTAATACAAAAGACAATGTTGTAGACATCAATATTTGGAGCAGTTCCTATTCAGAAAGTTTAAATACCAGTGGCAGCTGTAGTTGAATATTTTGAAAAATTTGAGTTATTTTGAAAAAGTGTGTCTGTTCTTGCAGGACCTTACTGGAAATTCTGAGCATTGTGTTTTGTCTGGGAATGAGAAGAAAATGTGTTAGAGCAATACCTAAGCTTTTATAAACTAAAAAACCTGATATCAAGAGCTTTTTAATAGTAACCAGAAACGTGTTCAGCTGTCTGAGATACCTAACAGCATGGCAGATTAATGAGTATTTTAGTGATAGAGAGAACTGCAGTATCTATTTTAGTAGACCAGTGTGAACTTTTAAAAATACAATTTGTTTTATCTGAAGGACACACAGATATTAGTATAGTTCCATTTTAAAGAATATCAAGATCACCATGACATTTTGAGAGTACCAGTAGAGTTACTTTTGACTAAAAGCTTACACACTGATTGAAAAGCACAATGCATTTTCATTCAGCCCCAGCGTAAAGTATTTGTCTTTTATCTATGCAGAGACAGACTAAGAAGCACATACTCTTTTAATACTTTTGTTAAATGTTTGCACTGTTAATTTAATTTTTTTAATCCGTGCCCTGCATTAAGCCAACAACACTAAGTGCAACATATGATTTTCATTCAGACTGATGAACTCACTGTACTCAAGGTGTTTAGCCTTGCAATAATTTCTGGCATCATAATTCAAATCTGAATTAACTGCCTCTATACTTTTTTTATTCTCTATCTCTCAAATAATTTAGTATTAATGATAAAACCTGATTCTCCTTGTGAACTTACCAATAAAGCAGTTATGATGCTGGTCTTAGGGGAAAAAGTATGGAGATATGCTTGGAATTGCCCATTTAGTAATATCTTTCTAATTTCCCTGTAGCAGGGAAGTAGTGAAAAGAGCTTTTGATATCCAGCCAAGAAGGTTGCATCATAAAGGTTTTAAAATGACAAATTAAATTCCATTAATTGTGACTTGTTTCTATGAAACTGTAGTGATGTACCTAAGTCAAACCAGATTGAAATCATGCTGTGCTGTTCCTGGCTTGTGCTTTCAGGATATTTATGTTATCAGGATATTTGCTAGCTGGTGGAACTGAAGGTATGTTGAAAATGTTACCAAACATTGTCATGATGAGATGCACAAATGGGCATTATTTTTTTTGTCAGCTATTTTTCACTCACATTTTTGTTCTTTTTTGATATTGAGACTCTTTGTGTCTTTTTCATTTCATTCTTTGCATTTTTTTTTTCAAGCAGCCTCATTTGATTTGAACTTTCTTATTTGTTCATTGTCTCAGAGGGACGTGAGCAGTGTGCAGACCTGATAAAAAGTAGTATTGGATAACAACTAGCATAAAGTAACACTGTGTGACAGCTGCTGACCATCACTCAGAGTTTTTGGTTTCATTTTAAAAATGGACTTTTTTTATAACCCTTTTTCTTATGTTGTGTGCATGTTTATAACCCCTGAAATGGTCACTTTAGGTTATTCCTGGAAATGGTGCAGTTTGTATATGGAGCAGAGGGGCTAAAACAAATCTAGATCATGTCTCCTGTCTTCAGATCACCAACCTTAAAGCCATTTCTGAACTCCTGTGGGGCATATGGTTTTGAGGAAGATTGCAGAGAGACATAAAAGAAGAACTGCATCCTAAATTTACATGCACTTTAATTTGGCCTCCAGAAGTTTGTTTAGCAGAATCCTTAGAGTCAACAGAACTCTTGAGCACTAATGAGATACAGAAAGATAAATACACTTCATAATAAATTCATGTTACTATCCACTCAGAACAAATTTTAAGGAGGCAAATGAAAATTAAATATTTATAAATAAAATGAACTGAATTGCAAAACAAATTTCAGTCTTTAAGAGGAAGGGGAAGCCTTCTGAAAGCTAAAATTGCTGTTACAGTAACTGGAAGGCTCAAATATTGCACAAGAGATTTAGCCTGACAGCAGATGAACAGTTTAGGGAAATGAACAGCCGAGCAGCTCTGTTTCCAGTAGGAGACTCAGCAGATTAGTTGTGGAAATTATAACCTCAGGAATGGAGGGCTAGGAAGGTGTTTAACATTTTTGCTAGTTTTAAGCCTTAATGATCTATGTCTAAAAAGCACACTGAGAGATGCTGCTGACAGTTTTTAAAAAGGGAACTCAGGCCTTAGTAGAACTTGTTTTCTCAGTGGGGGTACATACTCTTCCCATTTTTCTCTGCTTTTCAACTTGCTCTTGCTATATAATCTTCAAATCGTTTCTGAGCCTTTGCCACAGCGGATGGTTACTGTCTTTTTGCTAAAAATAAACTTGCAGTTTAAGAAGAATTAACAGAGAATTTGCTTGATGTTCTGCTGAAACCTGCATTCCACTGATAAGCTTTTCAGCTTTAGATGACTGAAAGGCAAATCTTTGCCTTCATAGAGATTAGATCGCAAATAAACAACTCATATGGAGATTTTCACCCAAATAATGGCCCTGTGCAGGCCTTTACAGATCTATACTTGTTGATCTATACCGTAGGGGTCAAAAAAAAATTTTTTTTTTATGATACTTAGCTCAGGATGAGACACTGAGAGGAATATCTGAGAGGAAAATCATTGCTTGGTTTCAGTAGGGCCTTTCAATGATACAATGAAAGAAAGGCACATTTTGGAATATCTCCTCTGTTAGGTAGCGTCAGTTTTGCTTTTCAAGAATGTTTCCCTGGTAAGCCCACTATTTTCCTCTTTCTCTCTTGAGTCAGAGGACTACCCATGTCACCATTTCCTCAGTAGTTAGCCTCTGAGTAATGATTTCTCTCTTACTCTTTTTAATTTTCTCCTTTTTTTTCTCTTTCTGTCACCATACCTGCGTTTGTCAGTGATGTCTGTGAACACTGACTCTTGGTTTAGCCTCATGTCTCTTGTATCCCTGATGGCATGTGTCTGCATTCTCGGTACACTGTAAACCAGGAAAAATGCCTAGTGTTTTTGTTTGTTTTATCCATTTCCAGATTTGCAAATACAGATGTGCTCCTGTTGCAATAGTACTTTGTAATGTAAATATTTTCTATGTATATTTTGCATACAGTACCTTTTGTTTAAAAACCAAAACTGCTGTTGGTTTTTTACACAGTTAATTCTTCCTGAATGAGATTTGAACAGATGAAGAAAAAAGAATTTATAAGATATTTTTTGCTATGTATTATTTTCTGGCATTAAAATAAGGAGACACATTCTCCCAGTGGAACTGGAGAACATACAGTTCTAAACACTCAGCAATCATATTTCTTGGTCGAAGTATTTATTTTAAATGCAATATACTTAGAAAATTAGGTATGCCAGCTGTCTGTAATTAGGAATGGACATCCTGGGACAGAAGTGAAAGTGAACAAATTGACTAAGGTTGGGATTGTCATTCTGATTGCATAATAGTGAATGTGTGTCAGCAGGAGGGACGGAGAGAAGAGGGAGATCAGAGGCTCATGGAAGGGTGTTACTGTGTAAGTGGGCTGGCAGTTTTCAGGGGCTGTAGTGTTTTGACCATGTGGCTAATTTGGGCTAATTCAAGTGGTAGAGCACAAATGTCTAAAACAGTGATACTGAGACCCAGAGATAAAAATAGGTTCCAGGTAAATTTTTAAAGAGGTATTACCAATACTTTTTTTGCTGACAGACAGAGATTTCTTGGGCTGGAGTGAGGGGAGAGGGCCAGGGCTGAAGTCTTGTTATTCAGGGTGTCAAGAACCTTGTGCTAGATCAGACTTGAGGCACTTATGGTCCCTTGGTCATCACTTTGTAAGCTCTCAGAGAAGTAATTTGGTCTTTGTGTTGCTAGACTGGCTTGATGGACTAGGTTTCAAAATATGACTTGCACCAAGTGACAGCGACAATTTATAGGAAATCTGAAAGGTCTGGTGATGTCTTCTCAGGCCTTATAAGCAGTCTGGGGAGTTTTACCAAAATCATAAGAGATACAGAACTAATGGAAATTAGTTCTAATTTCGAATGGAAATTAGAAAACACAAAGTTTTATTCTATGTACGTTTATGTATCCTTAAACTTAAAAAAGCAAGTCTCCTCTTTAACCTGAAACATAAAATATCCAACCTCAAAAGACTTGAAATATCAAATCTCAAAAGTTTAACACAGGAATTGCAAAAATATACGTATCAGATTATTTCCTGTGCTTTCCGATATATGACATTTTTATTTGTTCTAAAGACATGGAGTTATTTCCTAAAAATAATTCATTGAGACTGTCTCATGCTTAGAAACTCTGTGGCATCAGCTTTCAGGGTTCTTAACTTTATGAACTAAAAATAATAATACAAGTTTTAACAAAAAGAAAAATCATGGAACAGTGTAGCAGGGGTTTAGAAATTCTATGCAGTGTTCATTAAGTGCTTTTTGTCTGCAGCTCTCAGGTTCCGTAACTATCAATTCTGCAGAAACAATCTAAAGTCTTCCTAAATTTTTACTCGAAGACATTCTAAGGTGGAGCTCAGTGGCATGTGAAGAAGTTTATGACTTCAGTTTTGTGAAAGTTTACAAAGATGAACCTAGCTGGCTGCACTAACACAATAAAGCCAAGGATAGAAGCATCTTACATTTAGTCTTGCTTTGATGTTTGCATCTTCACTGGAAAGAAAGTTTGTGCAAACAATTGAACGGTGTGTTAAAAAAAAATTGCTCTGCAAGCATAATGGGAAAAATCTCATAACCATGCTCTACATAGTATAGAGAAGTTTGAGATAAATAGGCACGTTTAATATGATTTCAGTAGTCTTAAAGTGTTAACGTAGGCTTCTCCTGTAAGGGAAGTCTGGAACTTCCTCCTGTTTTAAGATGCAGTTTTGTCACCATTTTAGATTAAACTGGGTGCAGGCTGCTGCTCTATATTTAGAGATTTTTTTTTCCTGTAGGTGTTTGTTGACTCATATCGGGGTTTATGTTTCTGAAAGATTGTTGCCTGAAGTGCTTTCACCTGAATTTGGAGACTCATTTGCCCCTTAATCTGTATCTTGATCTCACTGAATGTGAGCATACAAAGGCCTGTAGGAATGTGCAGCTGAGCGAGGATGGGGTTGCTCCTTTCAGCAGCAGCCTGGGTTCAGGAGTATTTCAGGTGCCACAGAGATGTCCCCTGAGACCATGCAGAATTGTCCTCTGACAGTGGCAGTCCATCTTATCTGACCACAGAGGGAATCTTCTTAACTTGCTGAAACAGTATTCTTTATCTTACATAGTAAAAGCAAGTGTGATCAATCCTGCTCCCAAAGTCTGTGTTTCAGAGTATTGTATTGCATGAGAGAGGACTTTTGCTGGGACATGGGGAGGTACCTTTAAGAAAACAGCATTAATTAAAAAATCAATTTCCATGGCGTTTTCTAAACTTGCTGTTATTTTATGAGTTAAGTAACAATCTGCTTTCACTGTCCTGTCTACTAATGAGTATGACTTGTTGCTCACAACTTTATTCTATAAATTAACCCTACTGATTTCACTTAGTTGCAACAATAAACTCAATTGAATCAACTGAAAGCACTATATTTATAGAAATAATATTATTTTTCTAGTATTATAAATTAATATCAAAATTTAATTATAATTAATATAGAAAATGATAATATTTTCTATATTAATAGTATTAATTTTTTTTGTATTATGCAATTTGATTTATCTTTAAAAAAAATCATTTTGCACAAAAAAATAATTTTATTGTGATTTAGGTTTCCTGGCAGTGAAAATACAGAGGATGAGTTTGATTCTGGAAACTTCTGCCCATGTGAATAACACCATGAAATGAACAACTAGAAAAGTGGTGTCAAAATTTATAGTGAACACATAGTTCATAAATTTAAATTATTAATGTTAAATCTAGTGCCCTCAGCATTAATGTCTTTGGGTTTAATTGGGAAATAGTTCAGGACTCTGTCTCCTGTTTTCCCTTTAGTGTCTTTGTGTTTCTTATTGTTGTTTGCCCACTGAATTTGGTTTAATTTTCCAGGTAAGTATTTTTTCTTCTAACTTTTCCCTAGCAAATTTCAGAAGTCTGCTGGGTATGTGAAGAAAATAGAAGGAAAAGCTGTGGGTTTGTTTATGACAGTGTGTTTTTCCAAGAATGCTTTGTGAATATTAATCTTTTTTTTTAAATGGATAAAATATTTTCTTAATTATAGTAGGAAGGTGACAGTCCTTCAGTCACTGTAAATAAAACAGCATTCTCTTGCAGTATTCTCTTTCAATAAACCCCAGGGGTTTTTTGTACTGTAAGCATTATAAAGATGTTCCTCATTAATCATAATCTGGAACTGAGCTTCAACTTTAGCTTACAAACCTGTTCCAAGGAATAGAAAAAGAAAAGCCTAGGGAATTTTTTGTATGGACATGTCTTCTTGCTGGATGGTTTTTTACCATGGAGGTAAACTTCCTTTGTGTGCTTTGGCTCTAGTTTTGAACTGCTCATTCTGGAGAAACAAAATAAAGGAAAAAAAGAGGCTTACAGAAGCATGCTTTTGACCTGAACACAGCTACTACAGAGCTTCCAATTTCCACGGTATTAGAGAACAAAGAGAATTCACTGAAGCACTGGGTAATAAAATGAAATAATGGAAAATGTGTCTATGAGGTTAAAATAATTGTAGTGATACAATACTGTGAGGACTATGCCAAAGCACAAAGGGACAATTTGTTCTTAAGTGGTGTTTCCAGTGTCCTCTGTTAAACACAACTCAACAAAACATTATCCTGGAATCAAAACAGACCATTCTGAAGGTCTGTCCTCCATGTGATAATGCGGATTCAAACTTTTTTTGTCCAAATAATTTGCAAACTTACACCAGCCCTGTAAAAATTACATGTTTGGCAACCTACCTACATGGTCTGAATTGTATTCACCTTGTTCAGTATCAACTGGTGTAAATTCTTTGGATCAATTTGCCATTGTAATTTGGGCTGAATTACTTCATGCATGTTAAATTGCATTGATTCCATTGAAATTAAATGTGTGTGACTCTTCTGTAGAAGAAAGATGGAATTTTCTTAGCTGTTTCTTTGATATGAGTAGATCTGTCTGCTTTTTTCCAATGCTTTTTAAGAAGGCAAGTTCATTACATTCCAGAGCATATCACCATTTGTGCCTTTCATTTGTGTGGTCACTGTAAAGTAAGATAGTTATTCTACAACTAACACTCTCAGGATGCAAAGACATAGACACCTGAGGTGATGTCTTCTGGCTGTATGTCTACGAAGCTAAAACTTCATTTTCAAAATCTTAGCTTTTGAAACTTCGGCTTGTTTGTCTGTGATATGTTAGCAGCCACTGCCCATGTTATCTTTCTATTTCTGATGACAGGTAGAAATACCTCTAAAAAATTGTTTAAAAGCTTGGTTTTACTGAGGTCAACAGCAGCTACAGTGTTAACTACAGCGGGACTAAGAACTTGACATCAGCAGCCCCTTGAAGAGCCCACTTAGAACAAAATCAGCTTAAAATTCTTCTTCAGGATGAATTTTACTAAGGATTGGCACCAAGGCTTAAGTGCAACATAAAAATAACAGTTTAGTCTGGCTCTGTACCTGAACATTCCAGCTATAATATTTCATCCTCTTTAAGTTGTATGGCCAACGCCTTGATACATATTTCTCTTGTTTATAAACCATTCTAGCATATGACAGGTATGGAAAATACTGCATAGAAGAAACTATTTTTGTTGTTGCTTTAGAAGTAAACTATTGACATTCACCTTTGGCTTAAATTGTGTGAATAACTTCCTTGATTACCTTTGATGAGCTCAGTTAGGATTAGGGTATTGGTCACCAATCTCCAGTACTGGGAAAATGCCCGTTGTCACTGCACACATTACTAATGATCTCAGAGGTACAGAAATGTACAAATCATTGAATATATTTGTATCTTGGAGGCCTGATTTTTCATTTTTGAGATAGCATTTTTGGAACAATATGATATTATTTGATAATTTTTTCACTTGACAACTGTGTTCCTTTAATTTTTCCTGTTTTGATAGCTTGGACTGCAGATGTGTGTTCCCATACTAAAAAAGTTAGAGGAATGTAATAAAGAAGGAATTGGTTTAAGTCAAATAAGATGAATGTGTTTTGATGGTCCCATTTATTTGGACAAGTGCTTTTTGTTAGCATTATTTCATTGGTGTTTCATTTTTGACAGCTCCACAAAAAGAAGATTGACAAATAAAGACTATGCAATCATCAGGTATGCAAACTTGGCACTTGATTCAAGCTTGATGTTTGTTCCATTTTCCTTTTTTAGAAAATGTTTCTTGTGAAAAAAACAAATTATGTCTACATTTAATTCAACAAACACAGCTGGTGCTTGCATCCTTGAAGTCACTTGAGTTGCTTATTATCTTGACGTTAGTATGGATGGTTCTACTAGTCTGAAGCACTAGAAATACATCTGACTTTTCCTTCCACTTCTTCTCCACCTTCATTTATACACTGAAGCATTAGATCATACAATTTCTGCAATTCTACATTTTAGGAATTGCATTATAGCCTTGGATCTTCCCTCTGGAGCCCTCACCTCAGCACAAGGTCTTTGCATCAATCTTTCTGCTGTAGTTGAATTTGGTCATTCACTGGGGGAATTGTGATCCTGGAAATAGAAAAGAAGCTATAGAGGTGCTGGACTAATTAATTTAGTTGGATAGAATAGAATAAAACCAGAAGGTTTTTTGGTTTTGTGTTTTAATTGATGACTGGCAGAAAGGTGGACTAAGTATTTTTTTATGTCTGTGCAAATCTGTATTATGGTGTAAGAAGAAAATTAGAGAACGTACGTAAGTCCCGTAAATGTTAAAGAGACATGGATTTTTCATACAGAAAGGAGACTGCTTTTAAATATCAGCAACTAATTTACCCCAAATAGCAGAATCTCATACAGGAAATGAATTGAAAGTCTCTCATACAATATGAAGACGTGTAGTCATCTAGGAGTGGGTAGATTTCCTGTGGCCTCTTAGACACTAACTACAATAAAATAAGCACTTATATTTTCTGTTTATGAAATTAAAGCCCATGCAGTTTTACTTCTGAGTAAGATTTATGGTTAAGTGTAATAAAAAGTGCAGGCCAGCCTGAGTCACAGCATTATTCCCTGCAGTGAACCACTGCAATTGGTGGACAGTACTGTTGTCGTCAGTGGGGCTGTTGAGTCTCTGGAAGGGTTGTACAGATGGGCTTTGCAGATAGGTTTGAGTTTGTTCAGAGCGAGTGTGTCAACATTAATTTCTGGCAAAATTAATCTGCCCCACACTGAGGGTTATGTGAAAGTGAAGTTAAAACTTATTCAGTGAGGCTTGGTGTTGTGCTCACCTGTCCATGTCAGAAGGCTGTGTGTGTATCATCAGTTTCGTCAGAGTCCATCCAGTAGCTGTATGTTTGCGCAGAGCCCTTACGTGAACAGCACAATATTCGTTCCAGCAGCCTCAAAACTGGAACAGGTTTCTGCATGATCTTTTCCCCTTTTTCCTGGGTCAGCTCAGCTCTCCTTACTTGTGTAATGGATCAAAGTGATCTATTGTTGCACTGGAATGTTTTAAATGATATGGGTAGCTTCTGACTGTCAATATTAGTCATTTACCAACATGAATCCATACCATCTGTGTACAGAAGAGCAAACTAAACAATCTGGTATGCAATATTGTAATTTTCATATTGTTATGGAACGGATCTGTTTAAATCCTTTGGGCTCCCAAAGTCATCACGTGAGAAGTAACAATATTTGCTATTTTCTGTTCACGAAGGCACTGGAACGTCACTTGTAACACAGGGTTGAATCTCCCTAAAACAGAAGTCCATGGTTTCCATTGATGTTTGTGGATCAGGATTATGCCCTGAACCATCAGAATGTGGTTGCCATTGCACTGGGCAAATATAAAGTGGTGTAAATGTTGAACTCATGCCACACAGACCTCCAGGATCTGAGTTGGCTAATACTGCTTATGCCTTACTGTGTCCATTTTTGCAGGGGATCCACTCGTGAAAAGCTCAGAGGAGGATTGGAACTAGAAATGAAACAGGACAGCCAGGAGCTCTGCTTCTTAAATAGCTACCCATCTTTTTGAATATAATTGTAGTCTGGGTACTTTAATGTTTTTCAGCCTTTGCTATATGAAATAATACAAAAAACCAAGGAAAGTAACATGAAGGGGTGAAACAGGTAATATGTATTAAAATATATAATAATTATGTGTATTTGAATTAGAAGAATATAAACACTTGCACAATCCTAAACTGATGCCTTGAGGTGGCCACATAAAAACAAAGCCTAGATAAAGATATAATAATAAAAATAGGTATTTATTTGAAGGGCTTTCAAAGGTACACCTTGGGAGTGTAAGGCCTATGAAAGTCTCCACCCAAGCTGGACGCTGGGTCACAGGTTCTTCACACTCTTAAGAGTTTGGTCCATTTGCAGATCAGGGTTGATTCCCAATTATAACCTCAGTTAATGATGTAATTACCCCAAGTTTGCCCCCCCTCTCAGGGCTTTAGTTTACACATTTTGGGGCCTGGTGTCCTTGAAGAGCAAACCTAGAGAGATTTGTTGTGTTTAACCAGCATGAGAGAACAGTAGTTAACAGGCCACACGAAACTTCAGGGTTGCACATTAGGCAGTACAGGATTTGAAAAATATAAAAGTTAAAACCTAAGGCATCATTCCTCCCCTTAAGAGGCTTAACAAGGCCTCTACCTTGTTGAGAGTCTATTCCAATACATAAGGCATCAGAACAAGAATATATTGTTCCTACTAAACTTTATAGCAAATTTGCTGTTCATTCATTAGGGTCAGGAATTTACCTTGAAACAGAAACTGACGTGAAGAGAAAAGTTAATTGGCAATAGCTGCACTTGTCATCAGTGAAAGTGTAAATGGATTTTCTAATGCACACTATTACCTTGAATATATGGTATGCTGTGGTAGCACACTGTGTGCCATATGCCTCACCCTTTCATGTTACTCCCCCTCATTTTTAATGACTCGTTCTGTATATTAAGTGTGGAAACTGTTCCAAGAGTGAGACTGGCACATTCTTTACACAGCTGAATTGACACGTCTGAAGCTGCCTCTGGCTACTGCTTATAGACTGCCTTGCCTTTCTTTCATGGAGAATACGTTTTGCCTAATTTTAGTCATGCAAACACTTCAGCGTGATGTTGTCATAAGTCCTTGCGCAGTTCTGCCTCCTTGGCCATATATGGGTTTTTGTTGCTGCCACATGCCTGCTCTGACATTACCTGAGTATCACATGCATTTCATTTTGTGTGGACTAAGCGCATTAGGGGGAAAGGAGAAGGATTTCTGCAAGGCAGAAAACTGTCTGTCTACCTGGGACTTAGGTAATGAGAACAAGGGAAAATAGCAGTGAAGTAAGGAAAAATAACTATAATTAATTCTATTTTATTTGATGTTCCCCTCACTGTAAAGAAGAAAATACCACCATAATTTAAAATAACATAGCTCAGATGCTGGTATTCAGGGGCAGGGTTCCATGAGCTGCTTTGTGCCAGAAAGCAGTACCAGGATGTCTGATGGCATTTGAACTGGGTTTTTGCTGCTGTGTCACCAGAGCAGCCACCACTGTGCCCTGGCCCAGCTGTCCCTCTCCCAGGAAGTTCCTGGGCAGGAGTGGGGAGTGGGCTCTGTTTAACATCTAATTCTAGGTTGTTCCCTCTCTGTTTCACAGACTCAGGCACTTCAGTAGCAGAGACTTGATGAGTTCATTGCCAGGTTGCCTTAGTATCAGAAAATGGTCCTGGCCACTTTTCTTTTATCTATATCTATATCTATCTATATCTATCTATATCTATATCTATCTATCTATTTATTTATTTATTTATTGATATACATATATATATGAAAATATGCATATATAAACAAACAAAACCCACGTGTATATATATATATGACAAAAACCTTAGTTCTATAAAGAGGATATTTACAAATCATGTGCAATTAGCAATTTATTTTGAACATCAGTGGGCCCCAAAAGCATAACTCCTGTTAGTGTCCCTGAAAGTCCTGCCTAAAATTTTTAGTTACTCAGGCACATGCTTTGAAATACAAGTTAGTTTACTAAGTGGCTCTGTGGAGCCTCACACTACAGTCACTCTTTGAGTCACTTTTTGGACCGAGTTTTCATTTTCCCATCTGTTTTTAGAATGTTAACTCAGCTTTAAAACTTGAGTGTGCCTTTTCTGAACCAGCACACCTTTGCTTTCGTGCATATATGCTCAATTTAAAAGAAAGCATAATTTATTATGTTTTCACCTTTAAATAGGTTAATTGACACTATAGAGGCCTACAATTTATCTTCTTTACCTAAGCTTGACCGCTGCTAGTTGTGTATTCACATCTCTGCCTTAGTAAAGCCACTTTATTTTCTGTATGTGTAGATTTTGTAGTCATGCTCAGAGCATCCTTGTACCTTCATTTAGTTTAGCATTCATTCCTGTCATTCTCAAATTCAGCTTTACTGGTGGATTTTGATAACCTCTTTTAAATGGCTTTTTACTGTTTATTTTCATTTCCCAACAGCTTCTGTCTTAGCCATTTCCATCACTGAAATAGACATTATTCCCTTTTCTCTCACAGATGTAGGAAAAGGGCAAAAGTAAAAACAGTTTTGTTGTTGGTTTATTTCAGCAAGTTGCAGTCAACTCTGTCCAGTTATCTGAGGAAGTACGAGAAATTGCTTCTAAAACAAAGGGTAATCTGCCTCCTAGGTTTGGCTTATTCCCTAATCTGAATTCATTTACTGTTCCATCCAAAATTTTTTATCACTCTATAGTTCCTAAATTTTTTTGTTTAATTGCTTTGTGATGTATAGAACAAATGGCAGAATGTAATTGGCATTATGTTTATGCCTTACACAGATTAATTATGTGTTAGAAGCAAAGTATGTCTTGTTTGTGTTTAAGTTTCTAATGTTTTCACGTCAATTAATGACCTTGTTCTTATGTCATGAGTCAGGGATAAGGAGAATCTTTATTTGCTTTCTCCATACTTCATTGCAGTGCACATTTGTCACTGTTGGCCTGCTCCTCACAGAAGCGAATATTTTTTTATCCCTTTTGTTTATTGTATATGAGGTGCCCCAGCCCTTTGATCATTTGCATTGCTTTTCCCTGAACCTTGCCTAGTTCTGCAGTATCCCTTTTGAGACTGGGTAATCACAAGCACGTACAGCATTCCAGGTGAGACTCCACCACTGATTTATATCGTGGCATTACAATACTTTCTGCATTATTCACCATCCTATGTCTTATCCTTCAAAACATCATGTCTGCTTTTTTTTACCACAGCTCAGCATTGAGCTGAGGTCTTTAATGAGTTTTCTACAGTGATACCAGACTATTTTCAAAAGTTCATACAGTTAATTTAGGATGATGAAAGTACACTCTTCCTTTTTTCTTCTGTCCAATGCAGCTTATTTTGTATGTACTAACATTGAGTTTCATTTGCCACTTTGGCGATTACTTTGGTTTCTCTTGTAAACTTCTCACAGTCTTGCCTGAACTTGACCACCCTAAATAACTTTGAAGCACCTGCAGTTTTCCTTGCTTACTACTCAGCCTTTGTCCCAGTTTTGTTTCAGTTATACTCAAAAAGAAGCAAACACCTTGATTTTATACTGGTCAACTTACTTTTTCAATAAAGAAAACTGAACATTCACCACTGCTGCTTTTTTTCTGTGTATTAGGCAATTTTGATTATGACAATACGTCCCAGCTCACATTTTTAACAGACTCTACTGACATTTTGAAAGGCACTTTTATGAAATCTGATTTTTTAAAATGTTTTATTGAGGTACACACCAGTTTGTGTTCTGTGCATGGCAATTTGTAACACATGAACTGCTGGCTTCTCAGAGTGCTGCTGCATAAATCTGCTTCTCCAATTATTACCCCTCTGTCATATTTTTCAATGGTGAAAAGAAAAGAGTTGTTGTGTTCTTGCAGTTTAGTAGCAGGGTAAATGAAAGTAAGAGACAGGGAGAAACATGGTTTAAAATGTGTCACTCATATTGTTTAACCTATTTGTTAAGGTCTCTGATGATTCCTCTCAAGCCATTTGTCTCAGATCTTAACCTGTCTTTACTCCTACAAAATTTTCCCAGCCATTTCCAGACTTTCCTCTTACTTACCTAATCACTGTTCCAGAAATTTAAAATAATGGCTTCTTTGCCTGTCCATCCAAGACAGAGTACAGATTATTCCCTCATTCTTTTGTGTAATCACAGTATCTGTAGTCTGTTTTTAGATTTCACCTTCACTCTTTTCTTCCTCAGGGTAACCATTCCCATTATTTTTTTCAGTGTTCATGAGCTCTAAGTTTCTAACTATTATTGTTCTATGCTGTATCATTTTCAGATCATGCACAATTTCTGTGCAGAGCAGTTCTACAGACTGAACACAGCCGACACTTTCACAAAGCTGAGCAGACCCAAAGCAGGTCGTCACAAAAAGCTTATCTCAGGAAGGCAGTTTCAAGCACTGGAAAGCAAAAACATTGTGAGTGTCAAAGAGAGGGAAAGCCCCAAATCTGCATTTGTTCCCCTAATGCCTCCAGGGGGTGGTTCCATTGATGTTCCCAGACACCTGTCATCAGCTGACATCTCGGAATCTCAGTTTGTCTCCTGAAAAACTGTCCTGTCTTTGCTATCAGGACTGAAAAGTATGTTTGCTAGGAGAGAGCATGAATAGCCTCAGCAAGTTTGGCTTTGTTGACTTTTATATTTTATAAAAGATATATTTTTTAATTTTGTTGAACATCCCAGCTGATATTTTCACTCTAAAAATGTTACTGCAGTATCATTCCACACAATGTTAAAAAGTCTATCAGATACCTTTGCTAAACATCTTAAGTTTTTAAAAGAGATTTCAAGGATGAGATAATGAAAAAGTAAGGGACTGTTTTCATTTTCTTTGTGGATGATCCTTTGTCTTCCTTGTTTGGGAAGGAATGAGAAGGCCCATGCCTTCTCTGGTGTAAATTATTTGCTTAAACATTTTTCAACATTTTCATAAATAACTAGATGACAGTTTTGACACACCTGTTATATTTTTGTATAGTAATGCAGGAAATATGTGGAAAATATAATGATTACAGATCCCACATAATTCAGTTTGCCCTTGAAGAGAGGTTGGAAAATTGTGGTGGAAAAATCTGTTTTTATGTAGTATGATTCAGAAAGAAGAGGATTAGGGTGTAATGTATTTTAGGCTTTGTAACTTGAAATAAAAGTCAGAATTTGAGGAACCCTTGGAAATTCACTAAATACTTATGTGAATCAGATAAGGTAGAATAGTCCTAATATTGAGGTGGGCACTCTGCCAATATGAATACTCTGCTGTATCTGGAGTACCTTGTGTTTTGACAATAGAGGAAAGAGGCAAGGCAAAGAGGCAGAGTTTGTAGAATGGTGTTTTGTAGAATGGAGCCTGCAGGAAAAAATGAAGCAAAGAATGAACACTGCTCTGGTCCCTAATGATGAGCCACTGTGTGCGTTGTTTCACCGACAAAAGGTGCTCTGAGTTCTGCAGATGCAAACCAGCTGCTGCCCAGCCAAAGCTGTCAGTTTGCTCACTCAGCAAGGATAAGATAAATGTAGCTTTGCCAAACCTGTTCTTTTTCTGTTTCTCCCACAGAATACTTTTTAAAAAATTGTTTGTTTGTTTGTCTGTTTTTCTTGGAAATAAGTTAAATAAAACTGAAAAGTGTCCCCTAGCTGCATGCGCAATCCTGCTTTCTGAAAGGATTTTTTAATATTTCTTTGAACATTCTTGCTGAATATTTGCCTCTTGGGACATTATTACATACTGGCTAGCATTCTTAACTAATGATCATCAGGGACTGGCAGTTAATTGAGAAGCAAAAAAGGTTCACATTAGGCCATCTTTGCTTTGAATGGCACAGTCCTGAGTTTTATTTGTTGCTCTCCATCTGTCCAGCTCTGAAAAGATCCTCTGATAATCTCACAGCATTTAATCTTGATTATCTACAACAGGGTTGTGTAATCTTTCAGATTTTGTTGTTGCATTGCTTGTTACCTTTCTTGAATGACTCATTTTAGTGTGGAAGATAGGATGTCCCACCTTCAATTTACTAACGTATTGCTATGTACTTTTCCTTCAGATTTCAGCCTGTACCATGCCAGTCTTTTATCAGATGCTCAATCTGTGTAAAAGCTTCTTCGGATGACTTGTACAGAGTTTTTCTTAAATATTTACTTAACAGAATTAGTATTTTGCTGACGTTCAGACATTGACAAGGATTTTGGGATTACCAGAGGTTAATTAGCCCCAATTGATTCACCAATTGATTTTCAGGCTTTCTTGTGGGGAGGGTGAGGAGGAAGTGTCTGTGTTGAAGTCTTAGGTATGACAGCAGTTCACACCAACATGCCCGACCAGAATTAAGCAGTTCTGTTGTTGACAACCACATAGCTGTGGGCCTGAGCTTGCAATGGAGAAAGCTATATAAACCTCAAATGACCACCTAGCACATTGCATTTTCCTGCCCCAGGTAGTGCTCTATCTATTCCCAAGCCAGCTAGTGTTTGTATGTAAGGTGTAATCAGTCTTTTATATGCAGTCTAAATACTTCAAGATAATACCACTGGAGAATTTCCATTAGGACAGTATGAGCAAATTTATCTTTATATTTTTAAACTATGTAGATATTTTTGGGAAGTCTGTACTGCAGTTCTGCCTTCTGTTCCATGGGCTTGTAGAATATGCATAAACTTGACCTGGTAGCCTCTGACTTCCTGCATTTCAACTGCAACTGATGTGCCCATATCTCTGCTCACACAGCTTGGATATGAAATGTCTAAGAACTATATTACATCCAGAGCATTCCTATTATAAGATGGACAACATAGGTTGAATGTTCTTTGCACATGCTGTACAGTACATATTTGTTCATTATGATAAGCTGCTTATAAACCCATCTGTATTAACATTTACCATCTGTTTTGCTTCTTGCATTGTCAGGTGGTGTGGCTGTCTAAGAATCAATGGATTATTCTACCTGGAAATTTTATTATCCTTTTGGTTATGGTTTTGTTTGCATAAGTCTCCCCTCCTATTTCTAAACATATCCTGCTAGTCCTGTTAACCGTATAACTGATTTTTATCACCTATCAGCTCTTACTAAATATGCATAGATGTCTTTTCAAAGATAAAATTCTCCCACTTTTCACCAGTCTGATCTGTGGATTTTGGCTGTCCACATTTACTTCTCACCCTTAGGACAATGTTTTCTGAAAGGGGACATTAATGCCTAAGGAACATACTTATACAACACAGCCTGGCAAGTACACAGGTGATTCCTGTAATGAGGCAAGGAGAGCCCAGTGCATAATGCACGAGTAAACACCTTTGGAAGTAACTGCTCAGCACTGGATTTAATTGCTTGACCATGTCCCAACCACAGGCATTTTGCAGAGCTCTGAGATTTTGGTGGTTCTGTGCCAGCTGAGAGTTGCTGAAGACTGTCCCAAGGTATTCAACACTTGGTTTCTGGGAGGTAACTCTCACTTGTGGAGTCTGCTGCTCTCCCTCTTCTTACCTTTCCTACAACTGGTTTTCAGTGACTACCCTTGTTGGACTGTGAGCTCCAAACTCACCCTGTGCAGGAAGAGCCCTCTGTACTTACAGCGCAAGACAGTGCTGGGCAGAGGTAGTTTAAGCTACATCTGAGGATGTTACCTAGGATGTTGGTGTAGCAATGCCCACGATTACCAGCTCACTATGAATTAGGCTGTTGCCTGAAGAGCTCTGTGCCAGCACCCCATTGCACCCAGCTCTGGGGTTTGCTCATGTGGAGGTATTTCTGCTCTCCCTGCAAGGCACTGCTTTGCCTGTATTAACACAATTTTTAACCTCTCTGCTAACTTTGCTTTTAATTCCTGGCTCAATTTTTGCTTCCCAGCTTTAATTGCTACCTGTTTCACTGCCTCTCCTGGGAAAAGTCATTCTTTCAAGCCTGTGAGCATGTGGAAAAGGGTTTCTGATGTCATGTGTAACACTGTTTCCTTCTGTTTGGGCAAAATCAACTCAGATGTTAGCAGTTTTTTTAACCAATGTATTGCAAGGTAGGTCTTCTTACAAATGCATCGGACAAGTATGCCATAAAGCTGAGATGTAAAGCACAAGAGCAAACTCAAATACAATATCCATGTTGTTGCAGAAGTACTCAGTGATAAAAAAATGTCCATTCCAAAAAAGTTTGTTTGAGCAATTACTGTTTCAAATGCGTGTCTTTTGCCACGATGTGTTCCATCATGACACCAGCTGTAAATACCCTTGCTTTTTTTGGTTTATGATGATTATAACTCACACAACACCAATTCTACCCTTGGGCCTATTAATTTTCTACTGCACTATTATGCTCACATGTCATCATTCTGATTGGATGCTTTTTTATGTTTTGTTCTCATTAAGCCAGATGTCCATGTTTGTAGACTAATTTGGAAATGCTAGTGAAAATTTATTCCTTAGAAAATGGGGCCATCTGCTCCATGGTGGAATGACAAGGTCTGGGACTGAAGATGAGCCTGCAGCTCAGAAAAAAAAACCAAACAAGATTAGTTCACAGATGGAAAGAATAATTCTTCTTCCTTAGGGAAAATGTCCCAGTGTACTCACTGATATCTGTGGTGGCATCTGTTGTGATGCTAAACAGCTGGTCACTACATGATGATTGATAAATCCAGTTGACTGAAACTGCCAGCTTCATATCCCTTGTCCCTGAGATGTAAGCTTGACTTGTGGCTAGTATAACCTGAGTATTCAGAAATAATGCTTCTGTAAAATTGATATTAAAGGAATGGGAGAAAAATGACAGGAGCTTGCTGTCACATGCTTTGTGCAAATGGTGTTTCTTCATAAGGCTGATAGGCTTCTGATAAATCCATTAGCTCTTCCAGAGCTCCACAGTGATTTTCTTCTGCATAGCAAATGAGAAGCCTATTGAGGAATTTTAACTTCTCAGCTCATTCCTTAAGCAGGCATCACTCATATTTAAATACATATATAATTAGTATCTCTCTGGATTCTGTAGGTAGGTTTTATCTTGCCAGTGTCATTCCTGTTTGGTTCCAGCTGTACTAAAACAAGAAAAACCAGTGAGCTGATGACATTGAAGTGGGTCAAGCCTAGTGTACAGTTTAGCGATGTAAGTATGTCTGATTTCCTGGACATTTGATTTGAGGAAATAGAAATATTTTGATCACATGCCAGAAATAGGAGATAAACTTTTCTAATTAATAAGAATATTAAAAGATAAATAGTGAGGCATAAAGCTCATAAGTACATACACCCACATAGCTCCAGTATCCACCAACATTGGAGTGTGTAGGAGGCCTCACAGATGTTTATTCTCTTTATCAGGATCAGACAGTTGTTTTCCACACTGAAAGCAAACTCAGATCTGAACAGAGTGTAGATGTCTGAAGAAATACAGTGAATATCATTTTTTATCTACCAACATCTACATGAATTTAATCATTTCACTAACTGTGCTTGTACACAGGCAAAGGTAAAATGTTAAAATTTTAAATTATTTACAGTAGTGTGAAGTTACACTTGAACTCAGCAGTGGTGGTAACTGTACTTGGCAATAACAGCTTCATGGATAAAGGAAACAAGAAATATTTATTTGGAATCATCAATCTTTCAGGTTTTCAACCTCCTAGTATTGCATGGGACAGTAGTGTGGACGTGTTTGATTTTCTCTCACCATAATTTCTCTGAATTTTTTAAAGATTCATTTCTTCTGTCATACTTAAAATTAGGCTGTAATTATTTTTAGAAGAAAATGCAATTTCTCTGCTTGTAGAGTGCTAATTAGGGCTATAAGTGCTCAAAAAAATAAATATCATAAGTCGTCCACAGAGATAAGCATAGAAAAATATTCTAATTTCTTTTTTAAAACACAGTGAATTGGTCCATTTATATACTCTCATTGTGAGCCCCAATTTTAATATTTTGTTTGTGAAAATGACTACTTACAGAGCAAAACTGTTCTTTTCACAGCAAGTAGGAAAACTCTTCTGTTTCACTGTGACATTGATAGCACAGCATATGGCAAAGGCTCATCATTCAGGCTAAGCCCACTTGTTAAACAAGTGAGAAGTTGAATACACACACAAACTTTGCTCTGATTCTGCAAACATGCATTGCTGGAGTACAGCTTGCACTGAGTCTTGATTACTAAGGCCAGTGTAGTAGGATGTGGATTCCTGAGTCAAGCAGGAGAGATTTTCAGTGCTGCATTAGGAAGCACATGGGCCAGGTTGCCTGCTCTTGTGAAATGCTGCTGCTATCAAAGGGTTTTGCAACCTACATACATTGACTCCCACAGAAGAGCTGATGGTGAATTGGGCAAGAGGGTAAAATATTTTTTTTCCATTTTATTTTTTATTTTGGATAATACGTATCCTTATTTTTAAGAATACAGTTCGGTGCTGTTCCAGTGAAGTCAGCAGAACTCCCTCTGACTTTAAAAGAGGAAATGTTCTGTTTTTATTAAGTGTATTTTATGTAAAATCCTTGAAAAGCCAAAGAAAGCCATCAGATCGTCTTTGAAGTTTTGAGAACCATCTGGAGTTAAAATATAACTGTTAACAGCTCCAGCAATTGAGACTCTTCCTGCAACATAAATTCATGGCTATCCTGGATTCTGTCACCAGAGTTTGTAGAGGCATTAACCTGACAGTAAAAAGCCCTACAGTGGTGTTCATAAATGCTGCTTCTTGGGTGGGAAGGACATTGGATGAAAGTATTTTATTAAGAGAGCCAATTATATTTAACTGTGTAAGAAAAGGTGTGGAGTTTTACAAATAGTTTTTGTTTCTTTTAAAAGCATTTTAAGTTATTAATTTTGGCCAGAATTTTTTTGTGGTGAGTCACAGCAGGCCAATGTAATTGTGGTTTTCTCTTATATTAATGTGTTGGAATAAGCAGTTCCTAGGTAGGGTTACTGCAGAAATCCAGCTGGGTTAGGGAATACTTTGTCCATCTGCATGTGTGATCAACCTACTCTGTATTTGCTCGTGGACAAAGACAAGATTATTCTGTCCTGGTAGCTCTAATAGCACTAATTAGAGCTCAATCTGATTAGATGTACTTGGTTATTAATCTATGGAAGGTAGGGAGGACTGCAGTGGATTGTGTAGTAAAACAAATCACAAATTTGGAGGAAATGGAATATATTAATTCCACTACTCAAAAGACTATTAGTACATTCATATTTCAGTGTTTACAACCTTCGTTTTTCTCAAGGAGTGGACAGGAATGTTGTTTTTTGTTAACAAGTAATTTTTACTATAGTTCTTAAAATTACCATGAAATAGTTATAAGAACTGTTACAACCATAGAATCAAAGACTGGATTGGATTGAAAGGGACCTTAAAGATCATCTAGTTCCAACTCCCCCTGCCACTGACAGGGAATATTCCACTAGACCAAGTAACTCAAAGGCCCATCCAGGTTGGCCTAGTTACATAATCAGAACATACTGAGGTGTTTTGAGGTTTTTTTTTGCTGAAAGTACCAACTGGTTCTATTTAGTTTTTTCTGCTACTACAAATACTTTGTTTCTTCTGCAATCAAAACCTGTTTTGTACATATAGTGTCACTTTGTAGAAGATTTTACCACAAAAATATATTATATATTTTCTGTATATATACTTTGCTGCTTAGCGGTTTATGTGCATAACAGTGTAAATCCATTTAGTCAAAATGAGAGTAATGATACAGTTACTAACTTGGAGATCCTGAGAATTGGTATTGTCTTAATCAACTGGTTTGTATGATTTATTCTTTAAAAGGTGATATAAGCATTCTAAACTTAAAGAAGATAAAAACCATTATCAGCTAAAATAGTACCAGTTCCTGTAGCGTGGCAGCTCATTTTTCTCAGCACTGGATTTTGATAAGAAAATAATTGTTCTGAAATATTAATCAAGAATATTTTTCTAGTGTTTCTGAAGGACTTCTAAATCTTTTTGACAGGAATCTCTGAAATGTCCTATGGAAATTTTCTGCACATGACATCAACAAATTGTACAGTGGGTATAACCCACTAGTTTATTATGATCAAAGAACAGGGGCATCTGGAGGCTAAGAAAGGTGAGGTGAGTATCTTTTCAGAGTTGTGCAACCACAAGGTATAAGTGGAGAGATATATAATTTATTATCTATTAAACCAATTCATGGATAAACACCTTGTTCTAAACCAATGCAGTGACAGTAATCTTAGCATACTGTGAAAAAACCAGCATGTATAGAAAATGCTTAGAATAAACTTTGTCAGATGTTTATTCAAGAAAGCTCTTAAAAGGTGTGGTGTAGTAATATTTCGAAAACTGTTAAGGAGTACTGTTAAGGGAAGGGTCTTATTTCAATACTTACTCAGAGTTTCGGTTGTTAGCTCTTGTCTGAGTCAGTCCAGGCAGATGTCTGAGTGAGTGCTTGCATGGACCTCACTGGGGCTGCTCAGGTACTTTAAGTTATTCCTGTGTTAAAGTGATCTTAGATGAAAATCTAAGCCCTGAGCTCTAAGTTATTAGCCGGAGCCTTAGGGCTCTAAGGCTAAGGTGAGGCTTAGAAGCTCATGTTTGTTAATGAACATCATTCCACTACCCTTTTTGGGATTGCACTATAACCTTGCCACCTGGCAAAGCTTGTGCATTGGCCAAACAATCAATTGCCATAGTTTCTAGAGGCACAAGACTCCTTGCAGCCTGGAAAAGAGACTCCTTCAGGAAATCACCTGGACATTAAGAACACTTCCTATCTCATGACCATCATCTTCACTTCCATTTTAATTTAGAAATAATCTAGTAATTTCTTGATTACAGACTGAAAAGATATCTGCTACAGTGGTATATTCTATATCTTAAGCAGGTCTGCCTTTATGCATCTTGTCCTATCAGGGACCCATTTTTTTTGCCTTCTTCCTATATCCCTCTTACTTCCCAGCACATGTTCTGAGATCCTTATGGAGTTTGCCTCCTGCATATCCACGTACCCAGTGATCCTTGTGCAGCTGGATAATAATTTCCCCACTGCAGTTGTATTCTGCAAGCCTCTTGCAATGATACGTGTGGTGTCCTTTTTCCTAAAGCCCACTTTTAGGGATGGGCTTCCTGATAACCAGGAATTTGGTACAGTTATCAACAACATAAGGCCAGGTAGGATTCCCATTTTCTGCCCTCCAGCCCTTCAAGTGTGAGGAAAAACAATGTAATTTGAAGTAATCTCAGTTTTTTGTAACTCTCATAAATGACTTTCTCTTTTGCTGTCTATGTAGTATTTTGAAAATCTGCATTATAAGGATAAAGTAGATTTGAGAGGTAATGCCAGGACTGTCTGTCTACACGGACAGCGAGAGACTTATTCAATCGAGTGCTTACCAGGTTTGTTTCAGTACCTCAGATCACAGGTCACGGAAATGTGGTTGAAACTCTGTACATTTTGAGCCACTTTGTGCTCCAAGGAAGACTATCAACATCAGGTCAGCCAAGGCTTTGTCTAGCCAAGTCTGAAAAACCTATAAGGATATAGATCCCACAACTTTGATTGCTTGTTCCAGTGCTGCTCTGCTGTCCTGCAGATCCTTTTTAGAGCAAGTAAAATTCACAGCTGTAATTAGTCTGTACCAAGCCAAAAAATATTTCTCAAAACGACAAACAGGTACAATAAATTCATACACATTTTAGTCTGGCATAAGCAAGTGATAATAGTGAAGGAAGTGGAGTACAGTGAGAGTGGTACCACATGGCAGAGGGAAAGGTTGCTGGATTATGAATGAAGCCTTGCCATTATCAATTTCAGTTCCACATTTTGACAAATTGTTAGGAAACTTTAAATCCCAGGAAATATTAATTGCTTCATAACTGGCAATATTAAACTGCCATTTCATAAATAAGTTGAGTGCTGATGGAAATGTGCCTGTCAAAGGTATAAAAGATCTTGGGTACTGGAATGAAAGGTTTTTTTATTCCCCTGTTCCAACATCAACGTCAGCACCAACTGCAAGTGTGAGAAAGTCCAAATAGTAACAGAAATGCCAGATTTATCCTGCCTTTTAAAGACAGCAATGCCAGCAGAAATCATTGATTCTGAAACTTTTTCTGCACCTGATAGAATTTTTTGGAAAAACACATGCATTTTACTATGTAGGTCCCTGGAAAATTTTTGTATCCTGTAGAGAATTGTACTTTTAGAAAATTTTTGTATCCTGTCAGAAAGTGTTTCTTTCTCCGACCGTGACAAGCTGATTCTAAACAAGGAATACCATTTGTAATGTGAAAAACGTTGTTCTTTTATGCATATTCATTTCTAATGGATAACTGTCTTCTTATATTTTGTTCTTAAATATGTTATAATTCACAGCTTATCTGAATTCAGAGAAAATCATTGGACTGAAAAAACTGTCAACCTTTTCTAGGCACCATTTGGTGCCTCAGAGAGAAAATGTGCTTTAAAGAGCATTTTAAGGACTATGAACGAGCATTAGAAGCCAAAAACCAGAAGCTTTGGTGAAGAGGTAATCAGTATTTTCATATTTTCTTGTAGCAGTCACTGTACCCTCTGCATTTTGTTCCTGTGAGAAATGTCAACAACATCCCACAATTCATCAAGGAGGTGTCCATGTGTTTTTCCTCCTTGTGAAGGAAAAGGATCTTTCTGACTGGCTGAGTAGCTGCATCTGTAGGGCTATTCCTGCTGCACTCATTGCTATTATTCAAGATTAAAGACTGCAGTTTCTGTAACTGATTATATTTAAGGATGTGATCCAACCTTCATTGAAGCCAAAGGAGAAACGTGACTGACTGAAAGGGATTTATTGCTGTAAAGGAATGATATGAGTGCATGTGCTTCCAAGGGTAAAGCCTAGCTGAGAGTCTGCTTTGATGGTGGCATTCTAAAGGCCTTAATTTCGATTCCTTATTGTGCATCTGAGCAGACTGCACGCTTCAGATGAATGTGGAGAACATTTGTGTAGTTAAAACTGGACTACAGTCCACCATAAAATGCACAGCTTTTAATATTTAAAAGTAACAAACTCAGCATTTCAATCCCTCACCCTAAAGTAGTGTGGCTGTGTTGCCACATTAGACTGTGTTAATTGTTGAGGAAAGTAAAATTACATCAGGATGCTGGAGAAACTCATGGAGTTTGCAGTTGTATTTAGGCTGGCACTATTTAGGCTTTCAAGCTGTACAAAAGCAATTCCACGTTATTTATTTATCATTAGATTGAAAACTGACATATGCTTTGCATTACAGAAGTTAGTGTTCTTTTTGCCTTCCATGGGCTTGATGTTCACCGAATGCTGTTTCCTCAGAAGCATTTTTAATCAGACTGAAAGCTGCCATAAGAGCTGAGTCTGAATCAGTTCTAGCAGTATCATCTCCAGGCGAACCTAGGTGTCTTGACTTTTCGGAAGATTACATTTAGTTATTTTTAAAGGGGTATCGTTATATTTTTAAATTAAAATCTATCCCTTTGTTAAGGAAAAGTCATGCATGAGATTTGCACTACGTTCATTATCTTTATAGATGGTATTCTATCAAAAGGCAGATTTATTCTAAATCCAGTGTAGGTGGGTTATCACTATCCCTGACATAGTGATTGCCTCTGCCTTAGTAGTTGGCGAATGTCTTTAAATAAGCTCTTGTTCAAATGCTGAAATGTAGAAGTGTAATCCAAGTATAATAACAATGGTATGTAAAGACGAGTATATTAAAAAAAAACTTTCATGTTTAAATTTACCTCCCTAGTATCTTCTTTCATGGGGAATTTCCTCTACCAGTGACACAGTTGACGAAAGTCCGAATTCAGGGGATAGAACAAAATGTCAGTAACTAAAGCTTTATGCATTAGCAGCCTGAATGCAAAAGCTGGACCAGGGCAGAAAGGACCATGTCCCTTTCATTTTTTTTGTGTGTGCATACAGATAACGAAGGTAATTAGAACACAGTATCATCTCCCTAACTGCCAGATGGTACCATGACGCTTCACTCACAATAGCTTTAAACGAGAACAGAAAGATGTAGAAAGAATTTCTTTTTCTTGGCTCTATGACTTGAGAGAACTAACTACCTTAGAAGTTTGAACTGGTGGGAGAGCAGCATTGTAAGACGAGAGAAACAGAGAGTGAAAGCCAAGCCACAAATAACGGCAACATTGTGATCCCTTAAGCCCCACAGTTAAGGGAAAAAAAAAATCTGGTTGAGAATTCAGGGCGGGCAGGGGATATAAAATGGGTGAACCGCAAGATGGAAAACCGGTTCCAGACTATGATGTTCTAGTGACGCAAGCTGAGAAAGGTGCTGCGGCACAACTGCGCTCTCCTGAGACCCGGCAAGAGACATTCCTATAGGAGAGAAACCACATGAAGACAGTGAGTAAGGGAAATTTTAGTAGCAAAGTAGACTGGAAGAGACTGCAAATCCAAACAGCTTTCGTAAAGCAATTCCGTGTCTGCGTGGAAAACAATGAGCCCTTATCCACAAGTGAAATGACGATAGAGCACATATAGGAGGTTCTACTCAACTGCTGACAAAGTAAAGGAAAAAAATTCTGGGGGAAAAGATAAGTAATCCTGTAAAAAACTTTTCTTGGGTGAAAGCAGAATGTTGCTAGGGAAAATATAGTGAATATGTTCACAATGGGCAAGGGTAAATGGAAGATAGGAGTGTTTCTCATAATGAAGAATGAATCAATTCCTGGATTAAGTTCTGTCTCGGTTAATGATATATCTATCAAAAGTGGTCTGAAAGCAGAGGTACCAGATCCTCTGCCGTACATTATGAAGGATTAATCTCTACTAAGGGATTTGTAATTACTACAAAGAAGTTATTTTTTTTCTTTTCTTCATCAAGGGACTTTCCTTGTTTAAGTTAGACAGCCTGAATCATGGTGACCGATAAGAGATGTGGCAGCCATTTTCTCCCCATTTGTCTTTATAGAAGACTTTTCCGATAAATGCTGAATATGATTCTTGAACAGGATGATTCTAGAAGGTTAGATGATAAGTCATCCTGTCTAATGCCAGCATTAGCTTAGTTGGCATTAGCATTCTGCTAATAATGCTCCAGGTTGTGGGCTTGATCCCAGTAGGCTTGAAGATCCTTGTGGGTCCCTTTCCAGTTCTCAATATTCTATGATTCTGTAATAAGGAATTTACCATGTGGCTTCTCTGAATGAGACGTGGAATTGAAGATTCTCTGGACTAGTCTCCCAAACTGTCTGTTCTGAGACTGTAACCTCAAATACATACAAATGAAGCAATTGTTAAAACTTATCTCCCTTGTTCGAAAAGCACCACCTTTGAACGTCTCTTTTTTTTTTTTTTTTTTTTTTTTTTTTTCTTTTTCCCCTTAGATTTTTTTTTTTTTTTTTGTTCCTCTCTTGATCACCTGAGATTTCTGTTTATGTTCTGAAGACTGGAGCTCACAACAAAAATTGTTACATTCTTGGTGCAGATTTGCCTACTTCCCTGAGACACAAAATTTACACTGACTAGGTATGGCTTAATTGACTATTTTCATACTTATATCCTATAGTGTTTGATCACTTCTATGAATGTTTACTCATGGCATCATAGAATACTTTGTGCTCAATACAATTGACATTGATGATATGTTCAAAAATAGGTAAAAAAATGCTGTAAAAAGCCTTTACTCCCAGAACTTTTCCATGTGTAGGCATGGAAAAACAGGCAGATACTTTTACCTAAACTGGTAGATGGTTTTTCATTGACCGTTCTCTTTACAAGTGCATGAAGGACATAATACTTCCAGTTTCAGATTGGTCCCGATTCAATGATATATTCCCAAAATTTTTACCTGTACTATTCTTTCCTGTGAGCAAGTGATTTCCTCTTACCCTCTCAAATGAATTTGGAATGGTGTAACAAAGTAGGTGTTTCCCTGATTCTGCAATTTGCTATGCCCTCCATTGCTGCAGTGAAGGGGCTCTGTGCTCTGATCAGAAAACAAAGAAAGAAGACTGCACACACTGGAGACTGGGGCTTGGTATCTCAGCATTACTGGCATCTTGGCCTTAAAAAAACCCCCACCCTGTAATTCCTTCTTGATTGGTGAACTAACCTCAAACAGGGTGAACAGAACTGCAGCCTCTTTATATATCTGAGTATGGAAATAAAACAACTACTTCTGCTGTTACCTTTATATTAAGAGAAGCCTTAGAAGTCTTATGGCTATATCAACATATAAGTGTGAGATTTATCTCTCCTTGGTACCAGACAGACCAAGGCTGAAATCCTGGGCCATGCCTCTGTCAAAGCTGGGGTGTTATATTTACCATCTGTGGACAAATACGTAAATGTGTCTGTATCTCTGCAGAGGAACTCTCTTAACTTCCTTCTCCCTTTCTGGCAATTTCGTAGCCTTTACCATTTCTCCATGTAATCCCGGTCTCTGCATGGAGGAGATTGGAGTCTCCTATTAGGAAATCCACAAGTTTCAACAAGAGACAATCTGATCATGCCAGGTCGAAGAGGAATGCTGGTATCTTATCAAGAGAATTTCACATAGCAATACATGGTAAACAAATGGGAATGTTCAAAAGCCACAATCCAAGCTGGAATCCTTTCCCACATCATTCATGCACTTTTAAAGTAGATGCATTGCCTACAGGTTTGATCCTAAAGTTTGATCCTCAGGCGAATGGACACAATTGATTAGTGGGCCTAAGTGCATGCTCAGCTGGAAGACTGAAACTTTAACTAAACTTATTTTGTGTGATATGTCCCAATAGGTGATACTGGGCCTAATGAGAAGATCAAACTTACTTATGTGTGTAAGTGCTTTGCTGGCTTTTAATACTCTATAGAGTTCCAAGAATTAAACTTCAAAATGTTTAAATAACGACACTGAAATCCAAAGTTGAGGTTGCAGGTACAGAATGATCAAGTCATCTATCTCAATAAATGGCAATAAAGATATGAATTCTTTATGGGGGATTACTGGGAAATATACATATATATATGTAGATATAATTTTCACTTAGCCCTAGTGAGACTTCATCAGGAGAGCTATGTCCAGTACTGGGCTCCTCAGCATAAGAAGGATGAAGATTCTGGAACTGGTCCAGCAGAGAGCTATGAAGTTGATCAAAGAACAGAAGCATCTGTCTTACGAGGAAAGGCTGAGGGAACTGGGGCTGTTCAGCCTCAAGAAGGGATAACTGAGAGGGAACCTCATCAATGTCTGTCAGTGTGTGCAGGGAGGGGTCAGAGGAGGGACCAGGCTCTGCTCAGTGGTGCCAGGCAATAGACAAGAGGCAATGGGCAGTAAGTGATGCACAGGAAGTTCCACCTGAACACAAAGAACAAATTCTTTAGTGTGACACTGACCACACCCTGGAACAGGCTGCCCAGAGAGGCTGTGGAGTCTCCCCCACTGGAGATATCCAAGCACCATCTGGACACAATCCTGTGCTGTGTGATCTGACCCACACTGGGCCCTTCCAACCTGACCCACTCTGTGATTCCATGGCTTGTTTCTTGTTTTGTTACCAGTTATATTTCACAGTTAATAAGTTACTCCTAGCTTTATCAACAGTGGGTTTTGTGTTAGGGATACATGTCCTTAGGAATGAAATAGGGAGATTTAGAAATGAGAAATTATTGATGTAACGCCAAGGAAAATAATTTTTCCCCATAAAATATAAGAATTATTCATAATACAATTAAAATGCTTAAAGCTAAATGAAGTTCATCTCATGTTTGTTCAGTATGTGATATGAAAATATTTTGGTTTTTAACTTAGTAATTTACTTAAGTCAATAATTATCACACTATAGAATCAATATTTTCATAATCTTAATTGTAATTAAGATTATTTTGACAATACTTTTAATTTGACTTATTTCATCTTGGTGAAGATAATAAAAGCCCCTTTTTTAACCATTAATTTACATTTTTCTCAGCCAAAATGAATGGAAAAACAAATACTTGGCAGAAATAATTTCTGGGGAAATTTATGGAAAATTTAAATCACTTGACATTGTAGCTGTTTATTATGCTGTACCCTGTCAGTCAAAGACACTTATGCGAAACTCAAAAAGAGATGATATGTGCTAGAACAGAATCTTAACTGAGATTCATCGCCCTTGAAGCAGAGGCCACAGAGAGTGAGAAATAGTAACCATTAATTAACTAAAAACCTAACAGACCAAATAGGTCTACACAATATATTTGCTAAGTAGCTATTAAAACTTTCTAGGAGTATAGGAAGGAAATCCTTTCATTCCTAGTGCAGAAGAAATCCGAATTCTTTAGGGCTTACAATGAAGGGCAGCCAAAGTTTTTCTGTGAAAAGGAAGAAAGACCTGTCTTAAATAAGTACGTCCAGATGAGAATGAAAATTTGTAGAACTGCATATAAAGAATGACTTATTATTTTCAGCTACATTAAGATGCTGCAAAAGTAAAAAAGCACTTGAGTGCTTTTAATTTTATTTAATTTATGTTTCAGTTTTATGAATTTGTTTTTAATTTAATTGAATGCAACAGAAAGACTCCTGATGACCTTTCTATGCTTTGGATTAAACATAACACTTAGAAGAGAAGTTTCCATTAGATGATGTTCACTTACTTTTTCATAGCATTAGATAGCATAAATCACTATTGGCATAATATAAATAAAAAAAAAGTCATTTAGAGATTTCTAATTTGTTAAATGATAAAATTAGTTTAATAAATGTGATAGTTAACCAACAAAGTTTCATCCGCGTACTTAAGAACCTAAAAAGTGCTTAATTATGAGTAGTCATTTGCAATTGTACTAAATGTTTTAATGACACATAAAACTTGTCAGCACCTGCCAAAGAGCCAGCAGTTTATTTTAAATCTTCTTGCCTTATGGTTTTCATGATGAAGTCACACACACGAATACTGTTATACCGTGGAGATGGTCTGTGTCTTTTGATTGCCAGGGTTTTCAGTTCTAAAGGTCTCTTGCAACAAATTGTGGTAGAAGCTTCACACACACATCTCTTCTACACATCAGCCTCTTGGTATTAGACAGACACATCTCTTTATGTTGTAGAGTGCAGAGACAATATGAGAATAGGAGGCTTTCATACAGGATGGACTTCAACACAGTGGAGTAAATGCTGGTGCCATGACTCAGCTGAAAACACCTCTGGTTACATGGTACAGCTAAAATTTGCCCTGTGGATGTCACTTTATGTTACTCACATAAAATTCCAGAGAGAAATATACAATTTTCCATCCATCCATCCATCCATCCATCCATCCATCCATCCATCCATCCATCCATCCATCCATCCAAAAATATACGCATGTGCCTGTTTATGTAAGAAGTTCTGAAAATTTTCAAAAGTGTAAAAGTGAAATATTACCAGAGATTGTAACAATCAGACTGCAAATTATATTGGCAAATACAGGGCTTAAAACTCCAGCGGGATTGACAGGACACGATGAGCAACTACATCTAGTTGAAGATGTCACTGCAGGGGAGTTGGACTAGATGGTCTTTAAAGGTCCCTTCCAACTCAATCTATGATTCTACAATTCTATTATTTTTATGATGCTACTATTCTAATGAAAATAATTTTAATTCTTCAGCAAATTCTTGAAGTAGATTGAAAGAATTTCTGGAATTTAAGCTCTTGTTTGAGCTCTTACAACTCAAGCTTCAAGTAGGCTAAGTGATTTTTATGCCAGTCTTTGTTTTCTTAATTAATGAATTTTTCACACAGAGTAAGAGAAAGCTTAATGAGAAAAGCAAGCCCTCATTCTTCCAGAACTCTATGGTTATCATTCATGCTACTCTCTCATTTTTCCTCTTTCTGTACACCTAGAGAAAACTTATCACAATCTTGGACTCTTCTCTGCATCAGTGAGGTCTCAGAAATTAACTTTGCTTAGGTTTGTTAGTGTTACTTATGCTTGAATTTTTTACTCACTTTTTCTGCTATATTATTTTCAAAAATAAGTTAGCCAAAGGTTTCCTTGGCTGAGGTTAATTCCACATGTTCTGTCTGTCAACTTCTAGGTTCTTGGTACCAATTCACAAGAATTATTCCTCAAGTATTTTAAGTAATTCCTTCACAAGTGTGGTTTCTATTAATGAGTTTATGTTTTAAATCACATTATAATGTAGTTGCATAAAAAATCTTTAAATAGCCAGTCTTCAACTGGTGCCTGTTTCACAAGGATGTGAGAATAAATGTTATGCTTTGTGTGTTCTTATTTCTCAGGCTCATCTGGTAATTAAAAAATTCTTTTAAAAAGTGGGCTTTTTTTTTTTTTTTATATTGTACTTGTCAGAAACTTGTCAGATTTTCTAAACTTGTTTAGAAAATCAAGTACTCTTATTTCTATATCCTACATCCTTGACCACTCTCTGTCTGTATTTCGGCACGGTAGCCTTGTTGTGCCACAGCCCAGCTTATGGTGTTTCATTGGCTGAGAATGTAGGACATGTGGTTTTGGCTGGAATCATTCCTGAACTAGCTGAGACACTGTTGAATAAAACGCCAGGGGTTATTTTCTGCTGTATCATCCACTGACCTCAGAGACAGGAGTGCTGAACCAGTTCTCCCATACGAGTGGTAATGCTTATGTTATGGTTTTACTTGGCTGGAAAACTCCTTGGGCACATCACAATTTTGTCCTGGCAGAACAAACCATGAAATGTAACAAGAGACTTGGATAACCTCTTGCCTCTGTGTGTACATGCTTTTTCCCTGAAGAAACAAATGGAACGGTGCTTTACACATCATTATAACAGGTCCTTAACTGAGGCTGAGTCACAATCCACTGTAGCCAGTTTTCGGACTCCACTTTACTGATAGGTCAAACATGAGAGCATTCTCAGTGTGAACTGGAAGAGCTAACAGTGCTCTAGCTCCAGATTTTCACTAGGGATGAGAGAGGCATAATTTAAATCTGGTTGCAATGTATTGTTGAACTGCCCATTTTATTTGTCCTCTCCTACCTACTTCATTTTTTCTTCATTTTGCTAATACAGAAAAAGAACTGGCATAAACATTATTAAGTACTGTTTTTCATATTATTTCTTACAGTGGGTCGTTTCCATCTACATCTGCTTTCTTCATTTGTTATATTATTTATTTATAAGTTGAAAATTCAATCACAGTATTGTCAATGACCATTGAAATTCCTCTATAGTCTCCAGTGCACTCTGAAATACTTCTGAAGGCTGCACAACTCCTTGTCATTTATTGTGTGGTAGAATGCATGATGTAATTTTACTGTCTGATTGAAAGAGTTAAAAATAATAATCTCGTTTGTTACTTAATAAATCATGACAATGTAGATCTTGCACAGCTAATAGTAACGATGAATGAATGAATGAATGAATTAATTAATAACCATCATGCTCTGTCCTACCAGCAAATAAAATTGTACATGGTATGTCTGTATACTGTTTAATTTTTATATGTCCAAGTTTACATAAAGTTCACTTGCAAGTTTAATCCTTGCTTTTAGGCTAAAAAAGCGGAGAGTAGTGTCAATATGTGGTTGAAGTGAGTAAGTCAGTGGTTGCACAGATGCATGTGGGAAAACTGAAGTGTTAGGGCTGTTCTCTAGCAATAAATTGCATGAAACAACCCCGGCAGTAACAGCATAGGAAAGTGAATCCTTTCAGGGTTGTTCACTGGGGCTGTTTAATTTATGGGCATGCATGTGGACCATATGACCACGCACTTGTTTAACACCTGAATTCCACTCTGAGCTATTTAAAATTTGTTCCATTAGCAACAGATTCTGGCATTTGACCTAGTCCTATCAGCACTGGAGACTTACCAAAAAAGTAATTATTAACTTATGTTAAACAGAATTACAGGCAAGCTGAGTCTCCTTCAAAAGCAACAGAGAAGAGAAAGCAGTTTGCAGAAATGCAGAAGATACCTTTGAGTAAACTCTGACAAGGCAAGAAATAGATAATCTATCCCTGCTGAGAAATCGTTTGAAGAAAAAAATGTTTGAAGGAGTAATAATTTTCCCAGCCAAAGTCTGGGCCACACAGTCAGCCAAAGAACAATGAATCAATATAATGTATCAAGTTCTGGAGAACATAAGTATAGTAACTCTCACAAATGACATAAATCATGATTTTGACATTGCCCTTGATTGAAATCCCTATTTGCCACATGCTTAACTTTGAGTCTGTGAGTCAGTCCAACAAATGATATTAAAATTAGACAGATTCTGCAGAAAACTGGTCAAAACCATTTATTTTCTTATTAATTAAGCCTGTTTTACACTCCCCCCCTTATTTAAAATGAAAAAAACTTTCTGATTGATTGCGGTCAAGAGATGAGCATTTTTTTGGTTATACAGTTGGTGTCTTCCTGCAGCCTCATATAATATGTACACTCTTGCACTTACCTAACACATCTAGAACATATAAAACATACCCACATCAAGGGTCTACCTGCATGTTAATTTTTTCCCCTGATAATTAAATATAAAGTCTTTATGTTTTCAAGCTGTGTTAAACAGAAATTTCTCTGTTTCTCTCTAAGCGCTGCTTGAGCCTCAGAATCCTTCATGGACTCCTACTGCCTCTATGGTTCCGAAGCCATAATTTCTGTGTCACTCTAGCAAATCTGCTGTACTGTTGTAAACAAACTGACTCGAGACTCAATTAAGAGCTTGTGTTAATTGTCCAAACAACCCATTGTGGGTTAACTGTTCAGTTAATGGTTCATTGTAATTGTTATGAAAGTTCTTAATTAGCCACTACTGGGGGAGGGTAGTAATAGGATCGTCCTCTGTATTAGTGTTCAGGTATGGGGTTCTGGGGAGTTGAAGTTTAATGGTTACCTAATTGTAAAAGGCAGGTAAGTTCTAGAACTGAAGGGTCTCTAACCAACCATCACTCATTATCATGAGGGTATTAATACAACCTACTGATTGGACCAGTACCAGTGAATCATTCGATGCGCGAGAATCACCTTACGTACCGGAGCCAATCCCCGGGACATGACATCTTCACGAGCCAATCAGACTGTTAATGAAGTGGAGGACACCAGGGAAAAGGGGTGGTGTCTCCTTTGGGGTGCAAAATACAGCGTTGTATGGAGGGAGTGGTTTTTTTCCGCCCACATGCGACCTGGAGCCCCCAGCGCGTTCCTTTCTCTCTGTCAGGCGAATCTGCCACAGGGATCCTTAATCGTCGCCCTTGGTTTGACAAATGAAACTTCAAGCAATAACTGCCTACTTTGCTTCTGACAAGAGGGAAAAGTGACTTTATCAAATTCATTTCTAACTGGAACGTATTAGTGAGCTGCTGGTGTATCTCTCATAATCCATTGAGGATTATTTTTATTTTGCCTTTTGTTATTGATCCTGCTGAACCTGCCATATCAGACTGACATTATTTTGCTCTGTGCAGCAGAATACTGCTATCAAGTGCAGTATTTGAGTCACTGATTGTGAAGGAGGACACTTCATGATGTAGAATTTTAAAGGTTTATTAACACAAAGAACAATTGGGATGCCACAACACAACAACACAACGCTACGCACGTGGCCGGTCTGGCCAGAGGCTCACCTCCCAGGGCTTGTGCAGCTGCTTTTATACTCTCCAAGTGCCAACCAAGAGGCAAGGATACACTTATCCAATCACGGGTTCTGAGGTCCCTGCTCCGCCCCTATATCCGCCCATTTGGGGTGGCCTGACCAGGGCCCACCCATTTGGAGCACGCTCAGTCATGAGATCAGGAGGGACCTCCGTTTGTTGGTGTCCTGATTGACACTCCACATGGAATTTTCTGGAAAGTCTCTTGCATCCTTCATGGGTCATTTTGCCCGTAATCCCTTATACTCGGAATTGTAATAATTGAACATTCTTAACTAATTAATAATAACAAGAATCTCTGTTCTCTGTAACCAGGATATTATAGCAATAAAAGGGAGGGTACGAAGAGGGGGAACATCGCAACAATAACCAGAACATTGAAACATACAATCTAATTTTAACCATAACTCATTAAATATCTCAATTAACCGCTCAACTCATTAACCCATCACACTTAAACTCTTAACCTTATTAACCATAAATTAATATATGAAAGTTAATTTCACCTTTGGCCATTTATAACACTGATTCTTTGCTTGTCTCAGTTGGAAGATGTTCTTTGTGTATCTCAGAACGACCTGCCCTGCTGATTCAATCTTTTGAAAAGGGCAGTGTTGCTCTCTCCAGTTTGTAAATCACACTATGTTGGGCTGAGGGCTGTGCTCATTAGCTTTGTAAACAAATGCTGCGGGGCTTTTATCTGCTTTTAAAGCCAGTTCTATATCCTTAAATATGGGATGCACTCATTATTGGCTATTAGGTGTTATCTGCAAATATATTGTGTGACCGTGTCTAAAGCTGATCTTTCCAGTCATTGCTGGAGCAAAGGCCAAGAGGCAGCACAGAGGACAAGTAAAATGGCTTTGCTTGAGGAAAATGCTGTGAAACACAGCAAGATGCAGAAAGGGAATTAGCTGCCTCAAAACTCACGACTGGTCAGCACTGGAGATCCAGCTCCTGCTGAGAGAGTACAACTGATTGAATTCTTTCAGAGAGAACTCAGTAACCAGGTAACCATGCTACAGAAAGTTCTGAAGACTCCAGAGCAATGTAAGTACACACAGCAGTACAGAATAAACACTGAGATGGGCTTATGATGGGTTGCCATCTGAGAAACATCCAGGTTCTCTGCAGAAGAGTTCTTTATGTGTAGAAGCTGATCCCTATATCACCAGTTTTGAAGACAATACCTTCCTATGGAAGAAGTTAAAATAAAGCTGAAGCTTGAGGGGAGTCCAGCTTTCTTTATTATCCCTGAAATTGTCACTGATTCAAAAAAAACCAAAGAATTCTGTAATGTTTTTTTCTCCATGGTTTTGGCAGCATAACACTGTTGCTGAAGCTCTCCGTCTGTTAAATGTCTGGAAGACCATGTAGATATTACACATAACTAGGGCAGTCACTTCCCTTTGTGTCTGATCCAGCAACCCAGCGTGATTTGTGCAATCTAGTATGGCAAGAATTAACATGACACATCTGAGGAAACGTGAGACTAACCTCACAGCTAATAAAACGGAAGACAGTTGATCAAATAAAAACATCTGCAAATTTTATTTTTCTTGTCTTTGATTAAGCATGACACAGACTAAGAATGAGAGGCTTGTAAAGTCTAGACCGTGCCAGATCTTATAAAGATGCTCAGTGTGGGTACCAGGATGTAATTAGCTCCTTTCAGACACTCATTTTTGCCTGTTGAAGGACCAAGACAAGTGCAGCATATGCCTCTTCCTTCCTCGAATACCGAGGTGGATGATAGGATGAGGGATCTCTGGGTGAAGGCCATGAACTACAGCACCAAAGCTGCACTTTTTCCACTGCCCTTTAGTCACCTGAGAGCTTGAGGGGACACTGTTTTGTGACCCGCTCTTACTCCTGGGGACCTTCCAACTCCAGACTGTAAGGTAAAGCAACTTAAAATCAGACTCTGAGGTCCTGCAATAAGAGGGATCTCCATTCCATTAACATTTTTTTACCTTCATAGGAAGAGAAAGTACTTGATCCATGCATGAGAGAGGTTGTCTCTGCTACACACCAGCTATTAAGTGGCTGTTGGAAGAAGGCAGACAGCATCATGCTGGGCTTCAAGGAAGTGTGCTACAGCCAGGCTTCACACTGGTGCTTTACAATAATGGCTTTTCTGAAAAGCTGTTAAAGCTTTTTGCATCAGGCTACAAGTAGTGCTTCTACATAGTCTGGGAGATGCTATAACTTCTTCTTCAGCTGAAAAAAACTTAAACTCACAGTTCTTACCCCTCATCAGGGTGTAGGAACTTTTCAACTCACCCAGTGCCCCCCAAAGAATCAAGATTTGATGATGAAAAAGGGTTTCTTGTTTTGTAGCCAAGTATCACTTTGCTACAAAGAAAGAAAAATAAATTGCTCTTGAACCTTTTTTCAGGAATTGTTACATAGTTTGCAAGAGCTAAGGAAAAAAAGGTGATGGGAACGTCAAAGAGAGATTATCTTGAGTTCTTGAGGAACACGTGTGTTTTTAAAAGCTGCAAGCAGCAAAAATGTCTATCTCCCCCTGTGGAAATTATTCCAATACTGCATTTACCCCACTGTTAGGAAGATTTTCCAGTATTTAACAGGAATCTTTCTCCCAAAAATTTATTTCTTTTTTTAAATGTATTTTGACCATTGAAACAAGGTCTTTCTTTTTGCAGCAAATTGGTATGTGCTTAAAGATTGTTCTTACCTGCAGGTTAAACAGTCCTGTCTTTCCCTTTATTTATTCTTTCTATAGGTATGATAATAGTATTTCCTTTCTTGTGGATCCTCTGCAGTTAGTTCACAGTTTTTTATGTGCAGTTCAGAGAAGTGACTGCACCATTCCATCAAAGGCATGACTGAAGAGCAGCAAAGAAGAAAGCAATACTTGTGGATAAACATCTGAGAATGGCTTTGTCTGTTTTTTTGCAAGAGCAGTACTTTGTTGACTCATATTCAGCTAGTGATTCATTATTATCTGTTCTTGGACAAAACACATAAACAAGGTTTATCCCTAAGGATAATCTTATATGAGACAGTTCTATATACTGAGTTTTTCCCTTCAAGACTTAGAAAACTTCTAATTCATGGGAATTCTTGATGGTGCTTAGTTTTGAACTAAATGAAAATAGAATGTTCTTCTCTCAGTTCAGGAGCACAAATCACATACCTGCAATATCACTTAGCCCTTGTATGCTACATCACCACAAGCATTATTTTTTCTAATGTAATAGTGACAATTTTTCAAACTGGATGCCACCCTTCCTGCTAAAAATGCTCTGCTAGTGAGGGGGCTGACTTTGAAAGCTTTTTTCATCTTTTCCTTTTCCTGTAAGCCTGGGAAGGCAATGTGCTATGGAAAACATGCAAGTGTTTGTAGTCTAAACTTCACACTCAGAGTTTCTGCAGAACAGAAACTGTAGGCAAAACTGAGCAAGTTTTGAAAATATGTCTCTTTACAAATTTTTACTTTTTTCCCATATTTTGCATCAGAGAATCTAGACTTCACAGAGTCACAGAACGTACTGAATTGGAAGAGACCCACAAGAAATATCAAGTCCATCTTCTGGCCCTTCGCAGGACACCCCAAGAATCCCTCCACGTGCCTGAGATCATTGTCCAAACACTTCTTGAGCACTCTCAGGCTGGTGCTGTGACCACTGCCCTGGAGAGCCTGTTCAGTGCCCAACCACCCTCTGGAGGATATCTTCCTGATATCCAACCTAAACCTCCCCTGACACAACTTCAGGTAAGTCCCTTGGGTCCTGTCACTGTCACCACAGAGCAGAGATCAGTGCTTGCCCCTTTGCTTCCCTTCATGAGGAAGTTGTAACTGCAGTGAAGTCTCCCCTCAGTCTCCTTCAGGCTGAACCGAACAAGTGACCTCAGCCTCTCCTCATTCAGCTTCCCTTCCAGACCCTTCACCACCCTCATGTCCCTCCTTTGGAGGCTCTCTAATAGTTTCATGTCTTTCTGATATTGTGGCACCCAAAATTGCCCCCAACACTGGAGGTGAGGCCGCCCCAGTGCAGAGCAGAGCAGGACAATCTCCTCCCTTGCCTGGCTGGTGATGCTGTGCCTGATGTTCCCCAGGACACACTTGGCCCTCCTGGCTGCCAGGGCACTGCTGGCTCGTGTTCAACTTGCCATTGACCAGGACGCCCAGGGCCCTTTCCATGGCACTGCTCTGCAGCCTCTCATTCCCCAGTCTGTCTGTACATCCAGGGTTGCCCCATCCCAGATGCAGGATCCGACGCTTTTCCTTACTGAACTTTATGCAGTTGGTGATTGCCTATCTCTCTGAGTTGTTGAGGTCTCTCTGCAGAACCTCCATGCCCTTGAGGAAGTCAACAGCTCCTCCCAGTTTTGTATTGTCTGTGAACTTGCTCAGTATCCTTTCCAGTCCTGTGTCCAAGTAATTTATTGAAGATGTTGAAGAGCACAGAGGCCAAGGATGGAGCCCTGTGGAACCCCACCAGTGACAGAACCCCAGACTGATGTCACCCCAATCACTGTGACCCTTTGTGCCTGATCTGTGAGCCAGCTGCTCACCCACCACAGGATGTGTTTATCCAACTGTGGGCTGGACATTTTGTCCAGAAGGATATGGTGAGAGTATCAAAAGCTTTGCTGAAATGTAAAAAGATTCCACCAGCTGGCTTCCCTTTATCAAGTGGATGAGTTACCTTGTCCTGAAAGGAAATCAGGTTTGATAAGCAGGACTTTCCCCACATGAAGCTGTGCTGGCTGTTACCAATGACTGTGTCATCCTTTAGGTGTTTTTCAATACCTCCCAGAATAATCTTGTCTGTAACTCTACCGGACACTGAAGTGAGGCTGAGAGACCTGTAGTCTCTAGGGTCATCCTTCTTGCTCTTCTTGAAAACTAGGACAATATTAGCCANAATACCATCAAGCCCCATAGATTTATAGGGAACTGGAGCAGCAGATCTCACAGTTTCAGGACTGGGTGTGGGTTGAAGTCATGGTCTTCCAGCTTAAGGCACTGAGACCCTCTTGGTCCCTCACTTGTGTAAGATCACAGTATTTGGAATCTTAGCATCATATTATTCTCTTTTCTATTTTATATTAAATATATATTATCTATTATATTCTATTAGAATAAGATCTTAGTCTTCAGTCATGGTGATGCCTTGGGTTTTAACTGCCTGCAAAGATGTGTCCAAGCTACCTGATCCTTGATATAGAGCAGTGAGACAGGGCAGTTATGTGGCCTCAGCTCTTTCTATCTTTATTTTTTCATTTTATAAGAGATCATACTAAATCTCATTAGAGCCTTAGCTGCAGGTCTAAAGCATTTAAAACTAGGCATTAGGAACCCTAGAGCTGGTGCAGGTTTGGAGCTTTGTCAGTCCTATGAGAACGCTAGCAGAGCTCTGTCCTCATGGTGGCCATGTACTTCAGTTCTCAAGGTCTGTGAAGTGTCTCAGAATTTAGATTTCCCTATTCAGTCTCTCCAGAATTACATGAGTTAAGAAAGTTTTAAAATACATTTCTTAAACACAAACAGATTTTCCCAGATTCAGGCTTGCTTTACACTGAATGCTAGCAAGAACAGGAAAAAACGATGAAAGTGCTTCATTTTATGACTTCCAGGTGCTGTTATTTTCAGTTCATATAGTCAGAATCACTGGGAATTGTGCCAGGATTGTTAACAGGCAAATTCTTTTTGTGTGTTTACTTGATCACGAATTGCCAGATACACTTGATATTGTAAAAACAGTGCAGACTCAGAGTTTGATGCAGACACAGTTTTGTGGTTCAGGACTGTAATCTTGAATTAAATTCCTAAATTTGGGAACTGTTCTGAAGTGTTTGAAGCTGCTGTGTATTACTAATTTAGCTGTATTAAGTTTACCTTGTCAGCTCATCCAGTGGCAGTTCAGACTGATAATTAGCTACTAAATATAACTTTTTCAAATCTGGGCACTGACATTCTGCTTTTATCAAGAATTAACAGGTAAGTTCATTCATTTGGTCTTAATGATTTACTCAACCATCCAAAAGAGATTTGAGCAGCTAGTGTATTTTAGTCACTATAAACATAAAATTCTTGTTGATTCAAGATGTGACACTAAATCTGGAAAAGAGTCCAGAATTTCTGCTTGACCATACTAAATTTATTTCAATAACTTCAAGAATATAGGAAATACAGAAATGCCAAACTACAGGCAGTACAGAACTGTTCAGTTATGACTATTTAAGATAGCAAAATGCTTTTTGTTCTGCTAACTTTTCCAGGCCTTTCTGACTTGCAGATGGCATAAACTATATGCACTGTATTGATTCTTTGTATTTATACAAAGGGGTATCCATAAAATAGAGAATTTGAGATTGATAATGCTATTAACAAATAATAGTAATGCCATTTTTTAATTCAGAGAGTAAAATTACACCTTTATATCTTGAATGGGGAAAGTAGATTTCTAAAGTAACTTATGATGGGTAGAGAATTTATCTGTAATTATATTTGTCCCAAAAATTGTGGGTTTCTTCACAACGTAAGAGAGGAAGTTTATATAGTCTAACTCTATGTTTGGCAGATACATACTCAAAATGAGCTCTGCAGAAAAAGTGCACAAAATCCTTCAAATGCAATCTTAAATTCAGGGAGGGTTTTTTTTGTTTTAAATTGAAAATCCCAGAAAAAGTCATAGATTGTTGAATCTGAGAAAAAAGTACATATTTTTAGATCTCCCCATCATCTAAGATGTTTAGTCTATTTCTTCTCATTATGCTTATTTTCCTGGCAAAGTGTGACTAGGAAACAATACACTCTTTGGCAATTGAAATATAAAGAAATAATCCAGGAAGCAATAGTGGGGGATAGTAGGATGTGGTGTGACAAATTGTAGTTTTTGCTATGGATTCTAGTTAATTTTTATAGGAAATGCAAAACTAATATTTGTCTCTTCTTGCAAACCTTCTTCTCGATAAGAATGTACCTTATATTTTGTTCCTGTTGTAGAAACATCTCTAATTGTATGCACTGTTTATGTTAAAATAGTATGAGGGATAAATTCTGAAAATAATTACTATCGTGTGAGCTTCAAAAAACTTTAATACATTTCCTGGAATACTCTCTCTTTTAGAGCCAATAGAATTTTGTGCCCAGATAAAAATTCTAATTGAACTTATGACAGGGGAAATGGTAAATAACAGTAACATTGCCAGCCACCATGACAAGATTTTTATTGGTTATTTTTCTAGCATGCAGGCTTTGCTGTTGAGAAACAGCTGGGAAGATTTCCCTCACAGGTTTGATGCAGCAGATAGGTCTGAGAGGGAAGGTGAATTTGAGGTAAGTGTAAAGGAAGTATTAGACAAAGTAGGTACACTTAGGGCCATATGTCATTTTCCCGACAGCACTGAATAAACAATGTGAATTGTTTATTCACTCTGATGTGAAGCTGCAGAAGAGCTGGCCAAGGTTGCCCTGCCAATAGCTGCAGCTTAAGAGGAGGGTGCTGTGTAATCCCATCTGGAAAAAGTATGTGGAGCAGTGTGGGGATTTACAGACCAGTGGGTCTTATTTCCATTCCTGATTAAATGCTGAAGTGCACAATGGAGAATGTGATCAGTGTGTGCCTGAATGAGCGTGACCTGTTGGGAAGGACGCAGCATGGCTTCTGCTAAGAGAACTCTCTTCTTGCTGGCCAGCTCGAGTTCTCTGAGGGCATCTATACAGTACAAAGATAAAAGAAAGCCTTTGTTTTCTGCCATAGATTATTAAAGAGATTATTAAAGAAGTCAAGTTGCCAGAAGGTTGAATGAGAACTTTTTCCATGGGCTAAAGGTTGGTTAAAGACAAGAAAGAAAATAGTAGTTTAAACTTAAACTCTGCTTATATCCTTCAGCCATTATTTTTTAATGTATTTTATGCTTTATGGACATTCAGTTCTTTCTGTATTAAGAGACATTACAAAATTGACTATGAAATTGGTTTCTAATTGTTCTTCTTTCTTATACATCTGTGCCCTTTGAAAATGTCTTGAAAGTGTTTCCTGATATCAAAAGATGCCCATGATCAGCAGAAGCCTGCAAAAGAACTGGTCACAAGTGTTTTTAGAAGTGTTTATTTGTGAGCACTGTGGTAAAACTGTTAAAACATATAAATGCTCCAACATTTAATACAGGTCTTCAGCTCATCAATGTGTAGTTAAAGAGTAGTTGTATACAATAGTTTTTCGATAAAATATTCTGGGTTGAACTTAGAGTATAAAATGTCTTCTACATCTTATTGCTTTTCCACTAGGTCTTCTACACTGCAAAATATGGGGGATGAGCATGTGAGTTATTACTTTTATAAAGGCCAGCTAAGTTTTCCCAGGGTTTTCAATAACTGCATCATTCAATTTCAGTGTCATTTTGATGCACATAAGAGTAGCAGAGAATATTATCTGTAACAATTTGTGTGTCACATATGCAGGTTAGAAAGCAACACATACACAAACACTGCTTAGAAAAGCTGTAGTAAAAATGTTCCATTACTGGGCTAATTTTCTACAAAAATGGATACATAATTAGTATTCAAATATCATTAATTGTAATTTATGCATGAACTTTTCTTATGCAAACTCACTTGGAGTTCTTCAGCAGGACCAATGAGATCTTTTTCTGTATCCCCATGATGGAACTAATTTACGTGAAAATTTTCAAGGCAAATATATTAAGGCAGGGTCGTAGCAATTAGAAACTTGAACGTTTTGCACAGGCCTGAAGGTACCAACTGACAGTTTCAAGCCACCACAATTGTTTTCTTCTACCTGGTAACATTTTTCAGTAAAAATAATAAGTCAAAAATATGTCTGTGTGCCTGACAGGAGCTGAAATCAGATAGCTGTGTCTTCCCTGTGTAGCACTGCCTGGGCAAGGCTTTTAAAAGTGTTGGGGTCATTAGGCTTCCATCTTACTTTCATTTCTGATGCAGCAGCTGGCTCTAATGATTGGGCTGTGCCCAGGAGAAACAGCAGAATTTTTGGGAAATGTCCCCTCTATTGATAAAAATGTCATACATACAAGCAAAATATGTAAAATTTTGGGTTTTTTTAGTCTCTTCCTCCACTTGCCCTCCCCCCAGCAATTTATTTCAATCTGAGAATCCTCTGAGGCTCTCTCTATAATAATTCAGAAATTGGATTTTACCTACTCCAGAAACAGATAAGTGTTAATATATTGAAATGTGAGGTTAAGAGAGTCAAGAATTGAATGATTTTTTTCCCTCAGGGTAGAGAGTAGGAAAGTAATGAATGTTCTGTAATCTGCTTCTTGTCTTTCCCTTTATTTGTGAACTCGCTGGACCCTGTACCCAGTAAGTGTTTATGGCAGAGAATTTCAAATGTAATCTCACTGAAATGCAAGGTTCTGGTGAGAGGGCAGGAACATGCCGAAAGCCACAGATATGGATATATTTTTGCTGGCACCAGAGCCCTTTTCCAGCACTTTACCCCAGTAATATGATTTATAGCCATTTTAAGTCTCTTTGACCTTGTCAACAGGAGAGTGAAGGGATCCAGTGAAGAACGTATTCTGCTTTGAATGCAGAATAGAATCTTAGAAATGTAGCTCCAGAGATATATTTTGGGGATTCTATGTATCAAATAACAAGATCATAACAAAATCTGAAAAGGTAACTCACTGGACCTTGTATGCTCTTCATTTTTTCATGTTCTCAATGTTTCACTACAGGTTAGTCTGTTTTATTACCAGCTAACCCATGGTATATTAATAGGTATATAAACTCTGCTTTTATGTTAAAATATCACATTTCCTAGCATTGAGATGGGATCACTTACATAAATATTTGCCAGAAAATAAAAAGGGAGTTCAAAGTCAGTCTGTAGTAACAAGCAGAGATTGTCACTGGATAAATGTTTCCTTCTGGCATTAGGGCTCAGCCAACACAGAGACCCCATGTTTACAAAATTCAACCCTTCAAAACTCATTGCCCATGTGCAGCACTCCTCTTGTGGATGGCCTGTTCTAACTCTTGAGCTGTATTTGGGAATTATTTGGCAGAAATTATTTGTCATGCAACCTGTCTCAGGGCTTCACTTAGAGGCGGTCAGGTCCCATTGCCCAGGACATCCACAGAACTGTAAAACTAGATGATGGCAACTGAGGCCAAGTTGAATTTTTGGGGATTGTCTAAACTGAATTAGAAACTTTAAACAAATAGATTTCAAACAAAAGTTAAAAATAAAGCTACAGAGAGCAGTGGAGGCTTAGATTCAGTATGAATCTTCATCACTTCAAAGTTGTCCATTAATTTTAAAAGTGTTCACATGACTTCAAGGAAGAATATCTCATTCCTGTACTCCATGATGAGATACCAGTAAGGAGCTACTCTGCCCATTTCCTCTTTTAATTTTCTTCTCAGTTTCACAGAGACAATTTATGTGTGACTTCTCCCAATTTTTTGGCAAAACTTCTCCCGGTTATCTGGGAAACCATGTAGTGAAACTCCTTTGAAGATACTGATAGACACTAATTGACACTTAATTTGAGCATTGCAAACACTGTGTCTGAAGCTCATCATTGCCATGCTAATTGCAAACATTGAAATATTTCACTGTTCTTCTGATAGAAAGCAGGTCCATAGGAACCTGTGTCCATGTGAAATCTATTGTTGTATGCATAAAAGGCCACATTCACTGAAATCTGTCATTTTTGGCATTTCTGGGTTAGAAGTTGCTGATGGATGCTAGGGAAGGATCAAATCCGCTTTTCAATGTACATATGCCTCCTAAAATTCTTCAATGATTCCTTGTCCCAATGCAATAATACTCCTGTAGAATATATTTAGAGTTGCGAGACAGGTTATTTCACATATTAATAAATGACTTCAATAAATATTGATCAAGAACAAGTCATGACAGATTAAGATTGATGTCCCATGAATAAGTATTTACTTCTTTTATTTTGCACATAGAAATAATGCACAGATGTATAAAATGGACGAACAGAACCAAAACAAGAACTGTCTATAAATAAATAAATAAATAGAAAAGCACATGATTTTCTAACACATGTGGCAATAATTAACTGTGTATTTTGGCAGTAGCTTTCCTTGCATAGCAACTCTAAAATGAGACATTCTGGGTATTTTCTCTAGGGATCTGAGTGCATTTCAGTTTTTGGAATGATGATAACACTATCAAAATCCCACTGTGTTTACTTCAACTTTGTTTAATGCAATTTCTTTAATCTTTTTGGTTTAGCTTTTAAGACCCAGCTTTGTTCCCACTGAAATAAGACAAAAAAACCCAAAACAATATATATAATCCTATTTGGACTATAGTAAATGTTGCACAATAACAGCTCTGGGATCCCCAACACAAGAAGGACATGGAGATGCTGTAGCAAGGCCAGAAGAGGCCACTAAGTTGATCATAGGCCTCAAACACCTCTTTTATGATGTTCCAGCTGGGAGCTTTGATACCCAGAAGACAAGGCTTCAGGGAAACCTTAGAATATGTAGAGACCTTCTGCTATATGAACGGGGCTTACAGTAAATCTGGACAGGGACATTTTACAGTTTAAAGCCATTCCCCTTTTTCAGTGACAGACAAAGGGGAATGGCTTTAAACTGAAGGAAAGCAGGTTTAGATTAGCTGTTGGGAAGACATTTCCTTACTCAGAGGGTGGTGAGGCAGTGGCACAGAGAACCCATGGGTGCCCCATCCCTGGCAGTGTTCAAGGCCGGGTTGGATGGGGCTCTGAGTAACCTGGTTTGGTGGAAGCTGTCACTGATTGTGGTGCAGGGCTTGTTAGGATTCCTTCCAACCCAACCCATTCTATGATTCCATCAATATTTATTTTACATTCGGGGTTACAGAGAGCATAACCAATTGTAATGTTGGGCCCTGATCCATGATGTCTTCAGGGCTGGTGATGTCATTGGCTTTACTGAGATAAGTAAGCTTTGCTTAAAATCACAAAAGTTTGTCTAGATGACTGTAAGATAAATATTAAAGAATCTACAGCTATAGAGATTTTTCAGACAACTTTTAGTGTTATTTATCTGTTGCGATATGGAGCGATGCAGATTCCCCAGGCGGGTGCAAAGGAGAGTCCTTTATTGCAAAACCCTGGCCTTTTTAAGAAGTTAGCCGGTTATCAGTTTATATAGTTTTAAAGCATAACAGACATAATTCAACCAACCACCATACACCTCGATGTGAGCATGCAGCAGTCACACAGCATGTTTTTCTACCCCTAATTCAGCTGTGTCTCTTTCCCACAGACCTTTTCTACTTAGCTGAGATAACAGGCCGGAGCCATGATTTTACAAGGCCTTCCCTTTATAAACCTGTACTCAGTATCATTTTTCTATCTTTCCTCTTGACTTTATTCCACTGCTAAAATTGAGAAATGCATTCTAAACATTCATTGGCCTAAACCTCTGGAGAAAGTATCTTCTGCTGTAGAGAAGCACAGAAAAGAACTCTACATTTTAAGCCATCAGGAACTTGCTCCACAACATTCTCCCTAAATCAAAACAAACTTAACAAGCCTGAAAACTAAACCACTAAGTTTAATGATCTAAAACCATTACTTAGGTGGGAACTGAGCACTTCCTGAAAGACCTGGATTTTCCAAAGTCTTGCTATAGTTTGTAATCTCACAAGAGGTTTAGATTCCTCAGTGTATCAAGTTACCTAGCACAAATAAGCATTTATTAATTAACTTTGAGATGGGTTGAGTATTTTGTTCAGGGGTTTGCTTCTGAAAGAAGGCTGATTTTGATTAATGACTTGTTTTATTTAAATTATCTGAGTGTGCATAAATTATTGGTTTGTGCTCAGTAAACTTCCAATTCATATTTCAGTTGAGAGAGAATGCTTAAACTTGAAAAAAAAAATTGTACTGTTTTTTGGAGCGGGAAATGGAAAGAACTGTTTTATATTATGGTACTACATAGTTTTAAATAAAAATGTCTTTTGGAATTACTGCTGAATATTAAAATTGGTGTAAAATAGAAGATTAAAATACCTAAGTGATAAGAACAGAATTTAAAACAGAGATATAACTTGTATGGAGTGATTCTATATTTTGCAATAGTATTAATTTAAAGGTGCAGGGAAGATCGCAGTTTCTGGTAAGTAAAGGTCTTACAAAATTTCTCCATTCTGAGTTTATGTGGTTGAGAGATGTTATTTTATCCACATTGTTAATGGTTAAAGCCAATTTGTCTTGTTCTCATCAAAGTGTATGTCTGTTTTTCTGTGTAGTTTCAATCTTGTACAACACAACTCTCATTATTGTAGAATCTTTTCCAGAAAGTTATGTGATACTGCCTGGTTCTGAAAGTTAGTGAGTTAGCCTGTCCACCTTGGTTTCCATCCTCAACTCCCACATTTACTTTTGGGTTTTTTAAAACTTTATTCATTTAGGTTATAGTTTTAGAATACAATTTGGAAGTACTTTACTAATAGAGGTGAAAATGTTCATGTTAAGAATTCTGGAACTCTGACCAAAAAAATGTTTCCCATGTAAGTATCCTTGCTATTCTGGTAGTTGGAAGTAAATTTTCATCAGTACAGCCTTTCACTATATTGTTAGAATTGCTTGCCAATCTTTGTAGCATAACAGAACAAATCAAATCCATGTTGTAAGTGTTGATTTAAGAATTTTATGAATTTTCACTGAAAAAAAAAAAAAAGGCAAATTTTTCTCATGGAAAGAATGTTAATCAGAAACATCAGGCATGACCAATCCTTACCAGGAAAGGGTTTAAGTGGAACCAAAATGTGGTGGTTTTTGCTATTGTGAAAAAAAAAATTTAAAAAGGAAATAAAAAAAAAAGTTCTGATTTAAGTTTTCTGTTGTTGATATAATATTGAAAGTGAGGAAAATGTCATGAAAAATTTCAGCATTACAAAGACCAAGGAATTGGAGTGCAGTTTGCATGAAGGTGGTATGAAACTCTTTTGCAAACCTGAATCTCTCTGTTCAGAGCTTGGTTCAAAACTTCTAACGCAAATTACCAATAGACTTGAAAGCTGAGTTGCATGAAATGCAACAGTGAGAGAATTTAGGAATCGCTCTGCCTTTAGGAAGGGGGCAGAGAGATTTCAGTTTTTGCAGAGCAGCTCATCTATAGAGTTTTATTGGTTGCAAATGCTCGGTTGGCTTTGTTATAAACCAATTTCTGTTTCCTGGAAGTACTGAACTAAATGACATGACATGTTTAATGTAATTTTAAAATTTTCTATACACATAATCAACATATGTAGCTTATAATATCCTGTGAGCAATATATTGTTTACTGTTTGTTGACAGAAAACCAGAGAATTTACAAAAAGTAAGTTAAGAGGGAAGCAGTATTCTTTCCTAGTTAGTGCACCAGGTTGGCATTCTGGAAAATGTGGCTCTACTTGTAGTTTTTCCAATGACATTTGTAAGTTTGGACAAGTATTTTCATACCTTACCATCTGCTCTGTGTCTTTTTTTTTTGACACAACCTTGACAGAATATGTATAAGCAAAAAAAAAAGTTAACTTTTTTAGTGCTTTGGAATACTGTTTTAGCAGACAAGAACAGCAATGGTGCTTCATTCCTGTCTAGAATCCCTTCATCTTCTCTCAAAAGCATGTGTCTGGTCTCCAAATAGAAAACAATGACAACAAAAAGGTGTTAGTTTATTTACATTAATTAATGAGAGAAATTTAATTTAAAAATGAATAGAAAACTGCATTCTACAATACTAAAAATGCTACTGAGGAATTGTTTAACTGTCCTGAAGAGAGCTTCAGGTTTTCCTGTTACTCATCTCAGAGAGCTGTGAATTAAGGATTGGCTCCTACTGAACACAGATGGGAGCTAAGATGCCTGATTCCTGTGGCAGTGTTTACAGCAGGTACACCTTTGTAGAAGCACTAGCCTGAGCACTGGCATTTTTGCAGCTGATCTTCAGAGCTTTGCAGTTATTGTGGATTGCTGCAGTGCCTCAGACAGCTTTAAATACATTTAGTGCACTCAGGTTTGATATTGCTTCCTAAGGAAAAGGAAACAAATATTAGGTCCTTGGGACGGAGGAAAAGAGCTTGTGTATCCTTTGCTGGATGGGAAAGCAATGCAAACTTTAGTTCCTGCAGAGTGCTGGAGCAGATGCCCTGTCGCCTTTGCCAGGAATTTGGGCAGAGAGTGCACAGAGTTTACACTAGTTGAGTTTCAGCTGTGATGACTTAATTCCAGGGAGATCCCCTCTCCTTGCTGCAGGATTTCTGGAAAGAACATGTAGCTAGCAGCGGCTTACTGTGCCTGTCCCAGGAACATCAGATAATGAGACTCTGGCAGATGTGTGACTGTTTCCCTTTTCCATTTTTGGGCTATACCCTAGTACAAATGATGACATTTGACAAAAAAGTACATCACTGTGAACTCATTGGAAAACCCAAGATTAACAGTTCAAAATGTCCTGCATTGTAGAAGGTGGTAAGAAATTATTACATCATTCAGAATCATTGAGCACTTCTCTCTTGGATTCACTTCATTTTTCATGACAGTTTTTCAATCCCAGCTTGATCTTGCAGCCCTGTGGTGGGAGCTGATATCCTGTAAACTCAGAGTGAATTTTGATAGAATAGAAGGCACAATGTGAGGTTTTTAATTTGATACAACATCTACTTTAATTTCCAGTTAAAGATTTGTTTCGTACGTTTTGCCAGTATTTTTACAGGGTTTTGCTACCAGCCTTCTTTTTCCTTTCCCTGACAAGTTTCTTGTAAAAACTAGTGTGCAATATGAAAAAGCCATGTATTTGTGCAAGGGGAGGTAGGGTCTGTATAATAACTTCAGTATAAATGCATAAGCAGAGAGAAACAGGAGGAGCATAGAGAAAACTCCATTGAATGGACTCATTATAAGTTTCAGAAGGATCAGTTTGCACGCTGTAACATTTAAACTAAGGCTGAAGGATGAAAGGTTTTCTGGTGATTCAAATAATCAGTAGAAATAAGCTTTGCAGCAGTTGACATTTCTGCAATAAAGTCCATTCCAGGACTGTCCTTCAACTCTGACTTTGCGCTCTCCCCACAGTGCCTTTCTGTGCATAGGTGGGCTCCCGCACATTTTTCTGGCTGTAGGTGCCTCTCTTCTCCATGTACTAGAAAGGACTCAAGATTGAAAACTAGAGAAAACTAGAAAACTAGGAAGTTTTGAGTCCAGTCAGCAGCATTCAATCAGGAGACCCCAGCTGCTGTCTGTTGAGGCAGTTGTTTTTATGGGTTAGAATGTGCCAAGGAAAGGTTAAGAGTTAGGTTTCTGCAAATCAAACACATTATTAGTAATTTTTAAAGCAATTTAGTTCTCAACAACCTTCATCTTCAGGTTTCCAATTCTGACCAACCTTGAGTTAGCCTGGAGGAGAGCTGGAATCTGTCAATTACTTTGCAGTGCTTTTAGGACATTCGTTATCCAAAAGTCCTGTGCTGCTTTCCTAGTTGTTTTTCCGGTGCCCCTATTAAGCTGGATCAGTACACACAAAGGATAAAACCCAAACTTGTTACACATTTTGCATTTCTTACAAAGTAGTCTTGTGTTCTTTTGTGCCTTATATACCTTTGCTCAAATCAAATAGAAGAATCATCATAATAATTGTAATAAAATTCTACATACATGTTGTGTACTTTGCACAGGTGATATCAAGACTAATGTATTATTCAGCAGGTTTTGAATCGTGGTTTTAGAATCTCAGTTCTCATTTCGTTAAAGGTTTTGTTAGCTCTCGGGATCATGAAGGAAAAAAGAGGTGAAGAAAAACTATTAATATCTCATTATCTGAGGATTGATCAGCCTGAGCCTTGTATTGTCAGATTTTGGTAATATTTCTTAAAAGTAAGTTGTCATGAGTCAAGGACAAGGAAGCCAGATATTTTGTATAGTGTCATGAGGTTCTCCTCTGATCTCAGTATTACTATGAACAAGGCTTGATAAAGCTTTCAAATTTGTTGTGCACAACTGCAGTTGGCTTTTTGCAGAGGGCTCTGGTTTGTTAGGTTGTAAAGCATGTTATTTGTTTCATCGTGATTTTTAGTAATGGCAGATGTTTTTATTTGTCTGGATATGGTTAGATTCATGACAACTGGATAGCTTCCACATGGGGACGGAATGGTAGGAGGATAACAAGGAGTTGTATTTCCCTGGAATTGCCAAAACTCTTTTAACTTTGCTCTCATGGAGGTTCACAAGTTGTTAATGAGGGAAAAGAAGGCAAAATACAGTGATCTGCTGTTGGAAGAGGATTTTCTTTGATTTAACTGTTTATCTTCCTGTCAACTGCTGTAGGTCCTGACTTCCAATTTTAATAAGAAATATGTTGGGTGCTTTTTTTTATATGAAGAACTAAACACTATCAATTGCATCATGGGCACTTGCCACATCAAACTTTGATGAAAAGAGATACAGCAGCTTTCCTTGACCACAGCTGTAGGGCTTCAGCTGACTCTTCTTGCAGTATACAGGGTCTGATGCTGTTACTGGCCTTTACACTATCCCTTTTTCCCAAATCCACCACCATTCTGACTCCTCTTCCATGGTATTTGCCAAGCAGCTACTCATGAAATCTCAGCCGAATTCAGGATCTGTCCCAGAATTTTTGTCAGTTGATGTTTTTCAGCTGTAGGGAAAATGGTAAGTCAGAGTTTGAGAAATAAGGAAGGGGAAACCAGGCTCAGTCTTTATGAGCAAACCTTGTCAACAAAAGCTTGGTTGCCAGATGCTGTTTCTTAGAGGATTGAAGTTACTCTGAGAGCAGGAGAGCAAAACTGCTTAATACTTGCAGATACTTCCTTGAAGTTTTCTATTTATGTGTGGGTGTCACACTGTGTCCAGGTTTGCATGGTTTTGTTAGCTGCTGAGACTGAAATAGGTCTAAATAACAATACAAATTTTGCACTTAATTCTCAGTGAACCAATTTCATTTTTTATTAAGATGACAAAATTAAACCTTTCCCAATATCTGCAGTCATTTGGGTCAACTAAAAAGTCAAATGAAAGCTGTATCCACTGAATTGTGTGTCTTTCCTTCCTGTACTGTGAAAGAATGAGTAAAAATTTTGATTTGTCCTATGTAGCTCAGACAGGTAAGATGGGATTATACAGAAAATCTATCTTGAATCGCAGCATTTTCAGTTGCAAGAAAACAAATAAAATCAGAAAAATAAAGTCTTACAACTGGTGTGGTAATTAATACATGGAAAATGTGTGTTTTCATGGGCAGAGATCAAAATGGAACCAGAGCTGATGTTAGGTAATAGTCATGGGTCAATTACTTTGTATAACTCATGATTAACTCAGGCATTAATAGGCTGATAGAAAATAGCTTTACGTTGATAATCTAGCAGCCACCCATTCTTGTGTTAACACATTTAAAATAAGGATATGGGCTTTGAATTTTTTTTAAATTAATATTATAAGTTTTCATGTGTTGTTGGTTTTATACATTTAACACTGGCTGTGTGAATGAACTCTAAGAGGTTATTTCTTATTTGCATGAGCCTATGACTTTTTTACTTTAAAATTATAATTCCAGTAAAGAACATTTAAATATTTTCAAACATGTTCTAGAAACAACCAGCCTTTGATCCTCATAAAAATCAAGAATAATAAAAGAATTTTCCATCTTTGTGGCAATAATCAATGAGGCTAGTAAATCTGGATAAAATTGATCTGCTGACATATAATCTCTAAATAAATTGTTTGTTAAAAAACAACAACAAAAGAAGACTCCTGTCTTCAACTTCTCAGCCTATATTTCATATCCTCACAAACAGGAGTGAAAATGAGCTTTCATTTGTATTTGGTGTGCTGTTTTAAAATATTGCTATCTTGATTTGTAATTTATTTTCCATTAGTGTGTTGACTTCTTCTATTGATAGAGTGTCAAAGGACTAATTACCTAAACAAATAGCTTCATAATTAAAATATTCTAGTGAGTCTAAATAATAGTTACAAAATAGCCGTAAAATAATAATTACAAAAAAAATCCCTCTCCGCAGGAAAGAAAATTAAGTTTTCTACTGTAAGATTGTGAGGTTCCTCTCTGAAATCATATTATCTCAGCTGTGAAAGTCATCTTTGCTGGGTAGTGGTTTTTTTAACTGCAATCAAATATTTTAGCCTTCTTGAAACCCTCTGGATGTATTTAAGGGAACTGTGTGATTGATATGATGTATCAAATCCAACTGGCAATTTGGGCATTTTTCTGAGAAAAAATTACTCAATCTTACCATGAAGGAGAAAGACGAGACCAGACCACCAAGTTTTCTTCACTCAAGGTATCTCCTGGTTTCAAAAGAGTGTGGAAAACACATTTTATTAGTGGCACTCTGACCCTGCTTAACACAGTCAGTGCAGCCCAAAGCACAGAAACAGATTCAGCATCAGCTAGAGAAATTCCAGTCACCTTTCTTTAAAAAAAAATAATGGTAAAGGGATAAAAAATCTTACCCATACTAGGCCATGTTGTGGAGCTTTTGGCAATCCCCACATCATCATAAAATATATTTTGTACTGAACATCAGGGTATCGTGGCATCTGCAACTTCCCTTTATTTTTCACAGAATCTTTGTCACCAAGCTGCAAAGTAGTGGTTGTGGCACCTTCAGATGTTGGTAAAGTTAGAATTTCAATTAGCCAACTTTACTACAGCAAGTGTTTAATTTTACATAAGTAGGCTACAAGCTGACACAATGAAGAGGATGTTTTCAGCTTGAAGCTGAAAGTTTCAGAGCACTACCTGGAGGTTATAGAGACAGTTGTTTCATCACAGCTTTAACTACTTATGATAAAATCAACATCCACAGCATTAAATTAAGAATCAACAGATTAGTTGATTCCTAATTTATTCTTCTGTAAAGACAGTGTCTTACAAAGTTGGAGAGACAAGATTCCTTCATCAATGTTTGAATTATCTTTGAGTTAGATGAAGAAAAATGATCAGTAACCAATGCAGTTGTAAAGACACATTTTCAAAACTGTTCAGCTTGCATCCCTAGTTTCACTCAAGTGCATGTAAATATTTAACCAGAGATGGATTAATTGCAAGTGAAGGATTTTGGTGGAAATAATTTTAAAAATATTGGAAAGATAACTAAGAGTTATTGTCAAATGAAGAGAAAAAAAAAATTGGACGAAGTTATAGTCAAAGAAGATAAAGTATCCTGAGATTTCAAACTGATTCTCAGGGAAGTGGAGGAGTCACTGTCCTTGGAAGTGTTCAAAAAACAACATGGCACTCTGTGATATGATTTAGTGGGCATGGTTGTTTGGTTGAAGGTTGCATTTGCTGATCTTAGAGGTCTTTTCCAAACTTTTCTATGATTCTGTGGTTTAAAAAGCAATAAAAATGCATATAAGAAGGTGTCAAAATTGACATCAGCTGCAGAGAACTGGAGTTTTGGTCTATATCATGGAAAGATTATGGAGAAACAGACAGGAAGGTAATATGAAGTGCTTAAGTGGCATGAGAGGATAGTTTGCTGATGGATTCTAAAGACTAGAGACAGTTTCTAAAACTTTAAATACTTTTTAAAATTGGCATATCATAAATCTAAAAATATGTCTTAGTGTTTCTTCTGCACTTTTGCCTTTCTAAATGGTATTTTATTGCTTTTTAATGATGACATAAAAAAAAATAGCTTCTTCTAATGCCTTAAATGGCTACCTAGAAACAGAGACTAGACAGGAATAAAGGAATAAAGGAGGTATTTATTTGAAAGGCCTTCAGATGTGCACTCTGGGCTCCAGAGGTCCTGCCTCAGTGGATCCCAAAATGGACAACAAGTCACGAGTTCTTCACACTTTGATATCAACATAAAGTCCCCAACCAGAACCCAGCCAATGATGGAATTTCCCCAAGCTTGCCCCTCTCTCCCCAAGATGAAGGTTTACAGTTCTTGGGCCTATGATGGTCTGGGTGTCCTTGGAGAGCGAGCTGGAGAGGCTTTGTTATGTCCATCTTAGTGTAAGAGAACAGCACTTGACAAGCTACAGGAAATTTCAGAGTTGCACTAGCAGTACAGGATATGAAAAATTTACAAGTTAAAATCTAAGGCATCAGTTCTACCAATTGCTTATGTAGATTGAGATTTGTCTTGGTCACCAGTGAATTACTCATCTAGTCCAAAATTGGATGTTTAAGTTGTCTCAGTAGTCTGTGGTAGAGAAGGACTATTCCTGTTAGATAGGGTAGGTTGGATATGTCATTCTTGGGAAGTCTCTCCCTGGTTAACTATGGTAGTAGTTTATTGTGGCTGTGTATGTTTGATATGGGTAATATGTGGTGAGATGAGTCTAACCCACAGATGAAAAAACCAGGACCTTTGACATGCTCCTTGGGACCCAAGTTACTGCAACAAAGAAGAGATGAGGGGTATTTTGGTTAACATAAGCATATAGATGTATGCTTATGTAGTTCACATGCATGTAAAACTTGCAATTTGGTCACTAAAATGAGGATGCATTTGTGTATGAAATCTTTATGTCTGTGTTTCATTATGTAAGCACAAAACATTTTGATGCAAAAGTACTTCTCTCTGCATTCAGTCTTTCTCTTGAAGGGCTGACCCTTTTTTTTTGTATGAAAACCAGTAGGCTTTGTCTAGGTTTCCCCATGCAATGATGTTTTCCAAAACCCTGTATGTTATGACATGCTGATGAAAGCCAATGTGATTCAGTAGAAGAACTTGTTCACAGAAACAGTCTCCTAATCCAGTTAGCTGTTTAATTGCAGGTCTGGGAACAGCTTGCTTCTGCATATATTCAAATTTTAATTGTCTGCTGAGTATAGAACTTTGTATAATTTCTAAAATCCAGGAGCTGTATCGTAATTGTACTTAGTCAGACGGTCTACTGCAGTTCTAAGGTGAGTACACCTGCATGGATGCAGATGATAATTGCATTTAGACTAATGCTGTGCTATGGAAGTCATGTGCAGGATAAGCTCTCCAAGTGGTCTGGAGAACCATAAGTCCATAGAAGTGGAATTCCATTTCATATCATGTTTTTCTCAAAGGACTTCCATGTATTTTTGTCTCCAGCTCCTGGATCAGGACTTCTGACATAGTCTAGGATTTTCTGCAATTAGACATTTCCATGGTCACGCCTCTGAAACGCCAGTGTTCTGAGGCCCTTCTGGGTATTCATTCATCTCCCTACCACCTTTGGATTCTTTGTCTTTATTTGGCATAGGGACTCTTACCCTTTGTTAGTTGGATCTAGCTGTGGCTTCTGATTTTAAAGTTAAACTTCATTTCTCCCCATGTGTTCACATAAACTGACAGCTAGGCAACTAAACTTGCCTTGAGACATCCCAGTCACGTGAGAACAAGGGCATTTGCCAAACAAAGGGTTGCAAACCATTGCCAGGTTTCTCCCACTGGGAGTGAATCAGGGAGTGAATAAAGGCATGGCAGGAGAGTGAGAGAAAACAGTCCTGATTTTGCTACTGCTGCTGCTGCTGCAGATGTAGGCAAGAGAGAAAGGTGATCTTGCTGTCAGAAAAGCTCTCTGTATTTCTCATAAATCTTGGTTTTGAGTTGGTGGTGGAAGCAACACCAATAGATTTTCCTTTCCAGTGCAATGTGAGTCTGTGTTTGCTTTGCCAGTCCTGTAGAAACTTCTCAAGGTGACTGCCCTCATCTTTGTCTAGGGCTACTCCTGATTATCTGTGAGAGAAATGCACTGCGCATGCAATGCCTGAATTCCCTTTGTGCAGATACGTAACTGCTTTGTCCTGGGAGATTTAGCTCATATACCTCACACAAGGCAGCTCAGAGAATCATTTTCTGACACAGTCAGTACAGAGCCAAATTGACTTTCTTCATGGCAGTCCCTCAGAAAAGCTTGTTTATATTGTGCAAACAGCTTTCAGGGGAGGAAAAAGAGAACAATCAGTTATTCATGCAACAGCATTGGTTTGGCTAGAGGAAATGTTTCTAAACCCTTACAATTGTTTTTGAATGTTAGCCAGTGTGAAACACAGAAGTAATGCTAAGTTAAATGCAATTTCAAGTAGCTAGGGATGAAGGAGCTTACCAGGGACAAATGTCTACAAGCATTTGGGGTACCAGACAGACAAAAGGAAGAAGGTGAATTTTCTCAGGCAAGGAATTACAAACTAAAACTTTGTCATCATATTAAAGGCACATTAAAAATTAAATCCACAATATTTAGCCTTACTAGCAATTTTCAGAGTAATTTTAACCTGAGGCATATTTAAGATTATTCTTTCTGTCTGATTTTTTTTTATGATGTGTCTTTACTTGTCCTTATCTAACACAATTGCTTTTAATTAAGGTAATCTGGATGTAGATTTGGCAACTGTTGCAGTGGGGTAAATCACAACCAAGTCCTTGATTGCAGAGCTGCAGAGAAGAACGAGATGTCAGGGTGCCAATTTACAAATTATGAATAACATTCTGCACTTCCACATTAGAGCTGAGTGTGTTGTCAGCTTCTCCTGAAGCTGACACAGGGGCACATGAGCTCAGATACATCCCATCTAAGGCACGGCACTTATCCGAGGCATCTAAACTAGGAGCTTACTTAATGTTGCCTTCATGTCTAATTTGAGAGTACAAGCACCTCTGGAAGGTAATTCATCACACTTGGGATCTGGCTGATTCCCTGCAGGTGTCCTCAGCTGGCTCCTTTGGCTGTGCAGAGGATGGAGAGTGACTGATGTGCCAGTTTACATGCCCTAGGTAGGTCCACAGTTAGATGAGGAAATTTAGACCACCATACTCTGATGCCTGTTTGTATTCTGACAAGTTAGGCTCCAAGGTTTGCATACATTGGATGGAGAAACATAAATAGATAAAGATGAAAACCATAACCAAAAACCATAACCAAACCATAACTAGCATGCTTTTGGAGAATTGCCTCAGCCAAGGAGAGCAATGTGTATCCACGTCATGATGCTATTAATGTCTTATGGAGCACAGCACTCATGGCTCTAAACCAATGCATGTTGCTTTGCCTATGCCTTGTCCTTATAAACATGGACATTATGTACAGTGTCCTACTACTAACATGAGGACAGACAACTTCTTCAGGTCCACTTGTCTTCTTAAATTTCAGAGGAAAAATCTGTTTATGGCCCTGAATCCCAAACAGTGAAATTGTGTCAGGGTTTCTTCAGTATATGAAAATTTAGACTGTTCTTCCAGGGAGAAGTTTTTAATGTATTTATCAGACATAGCAATTTATTCTGTGTTTTTGAATGCATTAACAATATACTACTCTAGGCTTGAGAAGCTGTACAGCAAATTAGGGCTACATCCAAATGGGAATTCAAGTGTTGCAATGCTGAGGCTTGCACAGCTAAGGCATATAATCTCTGCAGCAGAGTCCAGAGCTGAAAGTGGCCCTTGGTCCCCCCTGCAATGAAAAAGGACTAACAGGTTACTCAGAATCAGATTCAGAAGCACGTTGAGTAGGAACCCATATGAATCAAAAGTGGGAGAGTCTGAGGACCACAATGTGGCTATGGTCATTTGCAGTTGAATGTTAAACCAACAATAATATATATACTAATAGTTCAGGGTCCAAGGAAGGACTACTTTTCTTTCTGAAATGTGAGGAGGCAGAGTGCTTTTCCTATTTCCCCTGTGTCTGTCTGACAATAATAACCCTCTTCAACCTCTTGGTTGAATTCATTACCACCTTATTAACAGACGCTTTGATTCTTATGTACTTTTTAAGTACTTTAACAGCAGGAGAAAGCCAAAGGAGTTCTTCCCAGAAAAATAACAACTAAATGAGATGATGTTGGAAACAAGGCATGAGGAAACAGAAGCTCTGTTTGGTCTGTGTGTGAAGGTGCTGTTTCAATGGCTGTACAATTCCCACAGCAGTCTTGCAGTGCCAGGAAGAGTGAGTGGGCAGTGATTTGGACTGGGGTGCTCACGCAAAGATCACAGGAGAAATGCTGGCAGCACTTCCCCTCTTGTTGTTTAGGGCTGTGACACAAAGTGGATGTGGTAGGATCAGTATTCAAGAGGGAGTATACAAATAATCCCTTGACTGAAAATAGTTCCACCAAGACGTTAGTCATCTGGGGTAGGACCCAAACCACAGCATACTGATCGAAGAAAGCTTGGGGCCTTGCCTAATCCAAAAGATGTGAAGCAGAAATAAGAACTGTCTGTGCTGCTATGCACTGTGAGAGCTGCAGCATCTCTAGATTTGCTGTAGTTTATGTCTATATAGACAATGTTACCTACCAATGGAAAAAAAAAATTCTATACTTGTTGCACAGCTTCACAGTCTGTCTTACTGTGTTTCATCATAGGAAACAGAAGTGTTTTTCCGAAGTATTTCTGTTATTTTAGTTACAATTTAGATTTAAAAGGGAATCTGACAGTAGCCAGGAGAAATTGCCTTTGATTAGAAGTCGCAAAACAAAGCTGTTTAGTTGGAGGTAGAATCACCTTCTGCAATGCTAATGGAGAAAAAAGTGCAAATCCAGAGCAGAGAAAAAAAATCAATAAAGCCCAAGCTTAAGTGTTTTTAAGAGTCCACTTGACTTGCAAACGTTATCACAAGACTGAGGTACTTCTACATGAACTTTTTTGCTCTGCTGCTCTCAGAGACCCAAACCTAGACTGAAGTCCATATGTGATACATTTTGGGCAGGGGGTCTAACACCTGTGCAGCAATTTCCCTTCTTCCTCAAAGGGACCTCGTTTGCATGCCTGGATTCATACCCAAGATGTCCAAGTACTATTATAACTAATATAAACTAATTTTGCCATTAGTTAAGTTGGGAAGTTCGGTCTGGTAAAAGAACTTCACTGTATCCCTATGATAGGTACAAAACCTGTATCTCCAAAAGCAGTCAATAGAAAGCATTTAATCTCTATTATGAAGCAGAAGTCTCGTTAAGAGTCCTTATTTTCTGTCTTTAACGAGTCTAATGGAAAAAGTATAAGCAGGGCATACTGTGTAGACTTATTTTGACATTATCGATGCTTATTTTCCTTCAAGAAAACTGGGGAAATACAATATAGATTAAATCAGCATATGCATGTGTTCAGTTGTTGCTCATTTTGGTAGCATTAATTAATGTGGTGTTGTCAAACCAGGAGACCATTTCAAATCTGTCGCAGCATGTCTCCTCTGGGCTAAAAGAATAAATCTGTCATTTCCATTCCTAAGTGGACATGTCCAGTCTGCACAGACAAGTAAACAAGCAGAAAAAAAGGCAGGATATTAACCCGTTAGAGATTTTGTTGTAGGAGTTGTCTCTTTCAGAGTGTTTGTGCTGTCATGAATCATTGCAACTGTCTCTTAAAAACCTCATGACATCCTGAGCGTCTGCAGCATGAGAAAACTTCTACAAATCAAACTCAAAGGGGAGTTCAATTGCAAGAACAGCAGTAAAAATTATAAGGCAAGCACAAATATGGATAGCCTTGCTTTGATTTATTTATAAGACAAAAATAAAAAGCTGATTAATTGATTTTTTGCTTTTGAACATTTCATGTATCTTTAACAGTCCTGGGTTTGGAAAGACATTTCAGTTTTTAACAGGAGTTAGGAAGCCTCAGGAGTTTGATCCTTTAATTGGTTTAAATTTTTATTTCAGTCTGGGGAAAGATGATCTCAATTGCTTCTTTGTCTTTCAAAAATTTTCAGCTTTTATTGGTGTAAATGACAAGAGACTTTCCCTTTTATGAGCAGCCTATATTTCACAATGATTTTAATTGAATCCTCCATTTTTGTAAACACTGATTTCTATGAGAGTTAACCAGAGTGACTAGTTTTAAAAAAGTTTATTGTTTCAAAAAGGGGTAACAGTCAACTTATACAAAAACCTCATCCCAAACCAGTAATGATATTTTGTGTGCACTTTGATAGCTCCTGCAGCTGTCCTAGGAAGTGAAGCCTGTTAAGGTGTTAGCTGACATTGATCACACAATATTTCAGACTTCTGAACATATTACAGACTCCTCCTATTTAACTCTGATCAATGGTTTTAGTTGTGCTTTTTTTTTGGTTTTTTAGTGTTTTTTTTTGTTAGTTTTTTTTTAGATTACCTTTTTTTTGGTTGGTTGGGGTTTTTTGTTGTTGTTTGGTTTTTTTTGTTTTTAGGGTTTTTTTTCTTTGTTTTTCAGACCCTTAAAATTGATTTATATAACTGACAACTCATTCTGCCTCACATATGTTTAAAAAGTGTAAAAATGTACATCATTATAATGCTGGGGCTGTGTTATATTTTGAAAACAGATTAGAATAAATCAGTATACTACTTAAAAAACCATTTAAGCATATCAGTAAAAACCCATGATTGAATCAAATTCGTGCAGCTTTCTTCTCTGGAAATAGTTGTATTAATTTGTTTTGCATGTGGCTTGCAGTATTCCTAGTGCTCCAGGATGGTTGGTTTTATACTGATGGAGGCAGCTCCATCAGGGTTATCTCACTGTGAACTTTTTCTTGCTGTTCAGCTGAAAGATATGTTTTAGTCCTATAGATCTTGGAAAAATTTGCTGGTGTCTGAAGCTGTGATTTAATGAGACTGGATTGTTACATTTCCGAAGCCGACTTAATCTGTCTGTTTAGCATTATAATGTGAGATACTTATTTTATAATATTATAGTTTGTAAAGAATTAGGTAGTTCTGAAATTCATCAGGGGGTTATCATTCTTTTAGTCCTGAACTTTTAATATGTGGTTTCAACATTAATGTACCTGAGATCAGAATCAGGCCTGGTGAGTACATTTATAGATTCTAAAATTCCTTGATTAAATTAAGGGTCATGCTGTCCCATGTTTTGCTGTCTTGTTTTGATTCACCAGAAAGAGTTCTTTGATCTCAAGATATTTATGTTAACACTTTCCAAAACACAATGCCATACGAAAGCAAGGGTTCTTGAAGTGTGAGGCTGATGCCTGAAGTAACTTCTGTCTGTTTTGACTGTAAACACTCGGTGGATTGTATCTTAATATATTTTTTTATGTTGATATTGCATATTTATATTTATATAAATAGGTGTTGGGCTTTACTCATCACAGTTCCAAGTCATTTCTTCCAGACCTCAATTTGATCCAAGTACCCTGATTCTCTGTGACCAAAATCTGATGACTCTTTACTCTGTATTAATTGGAATTAGATGGAAGGCAAAAGTAGCCCGGGCCATCTGATGATAGACAATATTATTAAAAAATTATCTGGTATTCTGAAAAAGAACCCAATTTAGAGTTTGTCCTGATTCTGTAAAGTTTGAAAATGTATGTTTTTAACTTAAATTGGCATAAAACCTGCCTTGAGATATTTTAATTTTGAAATTTTATGCAGTTCTGCTGCTGCTACACTGACTTCGCAAAGATTCAAATGCTGGGAATAGGAATGGAGTGGACTGGAACAGTGACCAGAAAATGCATGTCTAAATTTAACTTTGCTGGGCACATTAAATAAAAATCCATGTTTTACCACATTGAGCTTTCAAATACCCCATGATAATGAGACTTACGAAAGAATATTCAGAGGAATAATCACATCATCATTTTTGTCCTGAAAGTGGTTTTGTTTGAGGCAGGCATAGGCAAGCCAGGTCATGATAGACACAGTTAATAACAAAGACAGGTATGACCGTTTTTGAATGTGAGGAAAAAGGTAAGAGTAAGACAGAAACCTGTAACACAAGCCATTTGGACAAAAGAAAATGATGGTGAAGGGCAGGTCTGTGACAATTCATAGACATAAAAGAAAAAAAAGCCTGGGAAACTTGCTTGAGAAGACTTACAGTACCTATGTGTTGCATACACAGTGGCATAGCTGGAGTTCGTTTCAGGTCTCAAACAGAAACATGAATGTTTTCAAAAATCAGGAAGTGTGACAGGATGGCCACAAAAAGCTCAAGTCTGCTAAGGGTGATGTAATACCTGGACAAATGCTGGGTATAAAACAAAGGAAGAGTACTGTATTTTCAGAGGTTGGAAATTCCTGTGTCTGTAAATCTGCTCTGCTGGTAATGACCACGTCATGTGGACTCGTTATGAGGGACATCTAGTTGAACATGACTTTTCTTGGTGAAGGAGAACGTCATGCTCATTGTTCTGAGAGTTCTCTTATTTTGTTCCTTCCTTTGGAGGAGAGACTCCTGCATGACTCCTGCATGCCCAGCTATGTGTGTCCCAAGCTGAGGGCTGCACTTGAAGGGTGGGGCCACTTTGAGGAGATGCCATGTCTCTCTCTATGTGCTTGGGTGAGAGCACAGATGTGTTTTTGTCTGTAGTGCAAAACAACCATAATGAGTTCGCAGCATGTACTTTTCTGTGAAAAAGCTTTAAAAATCCGACTCCAGAGTGCTTGGAGCATAATGTTAATATTTGCTTCCATGAATGAGAGGAGTTCTTTGTAGGAATATAGGAGCAAGTCAGTCACCAGTCAGGCTGAAAAATACAGATCACTGTTTTAGTTGTATTATTATATTTAGAATTTCATTCTTCTATTTCATAAAGTCACAAAATTGCTTGTTTTTGAAGTACTTGTTCATAAAATTATAATTTCAAGGTCTTTATGGTTTCCCTAAACTCAGTTTAGAGACAGAAGGTGCCTCTGTAGAAGCAATGACAGCAAATTCAAATAAGGTTAATAAACACCACCTGGTAATACAATGATTCTCCTCAGTGTGAACAAATAGTTCACATCTCTGTTAGTGATGGAGAGAATGTGTTCTGGATGAAAGACAATGCACCTGTGCAGCACTACATGTCCGGTGCAGCTTGCTGCAATACAGGATGATGCATGATTATCTGAATGACAGTGTTAGTGTTGTCCAGTCTGCCTTCTAAGCTATCTGTTCTACCAGGGACACACAGGGCCTGCTACATAAACTGAATCATAGCCCCACGTGGCAATTTGTGGTACAGCGAGAAGAACCAAAATAGAAGCAGACACCTCTCACACCCTGTTTCCTGGAGTGCTTGCTGTGAGTTTCTACTTATCTTGGGTTAGCTCACCTAAGCATTGCTGGCCAACATGTGCTTTGAGCTGTGCTGAATCTTGCCATACAGAATCAGGAACAGTTTTTAAGCTCTAAAATCTCTCGTCACTGTGTTGGGATTCTTGGTCAAGCTTCTTGATTAGGTTCTCCACTCAGAGGACGGGTGTGCAGTGGAACACCCTCCCCAGGGAAGTGGACATGACACCAAACCTACCAGAGCTCAGGAAGCATTTAGAACTTGTTCTCAGGCACGTGGTGTGAGTCTTTGGGGCTGTCCTGTGCCTTTTGGATGATTCTGTAGTGGAAACAGTGTTATAAATTCAGTAAGAACAACTGCGTGAAACTCCTATCACCCTGTGGAAAATGTGGTGAAGTTAGTTTTGATTGAGTGATTCTGGTAATAGCATCATGATGTAAGTCTTGTCACCTTAACACAACTGTCCATTGTGTCCTTTCTGTGCTCTGGGAGTAGCTTGGACATGGCCACTCCTTTTCCTTTGCTAGGCTCAGCGCTGTGACGTGCTGTCGTGAGCACAGCCATCAGCACACATTTCGATAATATGTATACACATCAAGCAAGATTTTCTACAGGGTCTCTGAAAGGATGCTTGAGAAGGTGACATTGAGAGTGATGATGGAAACCTTGTAAGAACCTCTGGCATCAGTTAACAGAAGACTTTTTTCTGCTGACATTTCTCACTGACTGTAGAGGTGTGGATTTTCCTGATCTAGAAATTATTTACTTTGGTCAGAGCATGTAACGAGACATCCTCTGCTTTGGTTGCAGCTACCTCTGGTCATTTCTTTCTTCCCCTCAACATATTCCTTAGGTCATGCATTTTAATTGAGAAGACAGAAAAGCTGCATTTAGGGAAGTAAGGCAGAAGGCAGAAACCTCCTTTTAACAGTGTAGATTATGCAGATGTCAGGTTATACTTATCAGTATGTTTTATGCAGTCTTCTGGAAGCAGTCTGGTAATTTTCCTGAGCAGGACAAAGGCAAAGGCAAATAGGATCTAAATTCATGATGTAGAAATCCAAGATAGTTATTAGTGCAATCTTTGAAGCAATTGTATACATGTTAACTGGGTCATATAAATTTGTGGTATGACAGCTCATACAAGGAAGTTATAAATAGATGTCAAGAGGAAGTAGCATAAGAGGTGACAAATACGAGGCAACGCAGGCAGAAAGATGACCTTTCAATTCTATTCTTCCCTTTTAAAAATATTTTTTTAGCCGAAGACGTTGGTAGGAAGGGTGGTTCAGGGAGTTTAATGAAAGCAGCCTTTCCTCAGTCAGGAAAAACGTAACCTTTGACATGTGGATTCATCTGTTCTCTGCTGGCACTTCATTTGCTGAGCTGGTGACAGGGAATCTGAGGTGTGCTAAGATCCTAGATGTTCCTGATTCCTCTAAGTGACTGGCAAAAGAAAGAATGAGGGCATGACCTTGTAATTTCTCTAATCTCCAGGGACTGTTAAATCCATAGGGATGTTTATTCCTCTGCACAAGCAAACAAAAATTGGACTTTTGAGGTGTATTCACACTCTTTGTGATGGTATGGAAGCAGCTGATTTTAAAGTAGGATAAATACTTCAAAGACTCTAGCAATTAAGTTATAAAATTTCTGCCTTAACTAATGTTGTTAACTGCTTTATACAGAACAAATTGCTATTTGATTTCCAGCACCAATGGTGATTTTTTCTTCTCTTTTGCTATGGATTTACCGACTTGTGCTCCTGATAGTTATATCCCAGAAGTGGCTGCATGTTAGCAAAAGGCTAACCAAGACCTTTTTGACAAAGTATTAATTGGGTGCACTGTCATTCATTTGCATAATATATGCTCTGTAATCTAAATATTATTTTAACCATCTTGTAAAACCACACCAACCAGCAAGATTATCTTCTGCCACAGTATTTTGCAGAAAGTTTATATAAGAGATCTTATGTTTCATAAGAACATGATGTTTCGTGTAACACCAGAAAGAATTAGGATTTCCAAGATCCCTTAACTTCTGAAATGCTTTTAGAAATTTAGATCTTTCATGAAACATTTTGAAATCTGATTTTGAGGTAACATTGCAAATACTTATTTCAGAATGAGCTATAGAGAAAGGAATAAAGTCCAGGTTTCTCATACTGGTTGAGCTCAAATGTGATATCTCAAAATATGCTGGGCTATTGATGATTTAATTTAATATATCCCTAGGTATGAAGGCCATCTGGATGCAGTGAACCAGCGCAAGGCCACATATTACTTAGCTGCATGGTTATTACTGTGCATGTGTTTTTCACTGGCCTGTTGCAGAATTTCTTATGTCCCCATCTTTTACTAGCTTATCTCCCCAGACTTTTATTACCTCTATATCACTGGCCTTCCTTGTTTGAAGTAATCTCTAATCTTCTTCATCTTGTTCTTCCTATACTTGAGGGATTGCTTTTCCTCACTCTCTTGAAGACTTCATTTTGCACTTGATCCAAAGATCCAGGTAACTCTGAGCTCATCCCTGCAGTAGGACAGCACATTGCATGCATGCCTGGGCTGATGGGGCCCTGGAATCTGGAGGAGTGTGGCTGTGTCAGCAGAGGGATGCCAAGCTCATTACTTGGGTGCGGTATCGCGCTGCTGCTGCTCTCCTGCTTCCAAGACACAAGCAGGGAACCCAGCACTTTGCTCTGCCTTGCAGACAGACCTGTTTGGGTATGTGCTAGCTCAGGTTCTCCCTTTGCACACCCTTGCACAATGCAGACATGCTTTCCAATTCTGCTCGAAGGACCCTCCCCCTCCTGGGTTCTACATAGTCTTTGTTGTTAAAATCACGCTGATGTTAACTTTTGCTAATTATCTCATTTGATAATGAGTTTGATTATTACTATTATTACTCATTTGATTGAGTGCAAAGAAGCCTTCACTGGAATACAAGGTATTTTTTTCACTTGCACATGTTCTTACTGAAGAACAACATACTAAGGTGTTCTGGAAATTCAGCCCTCACAGTGTTCCTGGATCATATGTGCCTTGTAAAAGCATTTATATAAGACAATTGCGAAAAAAGAGAACATTACTAGATTACGCACCAAAGTGATTCATTTCAGGTGCAGAACTTTGTGTAAAAGCCAAGTCAATTTTGTTATGACATAATTTCTAACATGCAGAAATATTTACATGTTATTACACATCTTCTTGTTACAGCCCTGATAATTAACCTTGCCAGTGTTTTCAGGCTGCTTGATACAATGAAGTGCAGACTAGAGAGCTTTAACAAGAACTTGTTTCATATGAAATGTGCTGCCTTTAGATAAACAATCTGTGTTATTGTTTCCTGTCTTAGCAGAAAGCAAGCAAGATGGAAAAGTTCATTTGCAGAAAGACCAAAAAACCACCTTGACAGCTCTCGTAGCCTGAACTATGTGAGCTTAAGCTGCTTGGCATATCCTGGCATCCAAGCCTTGCCCTTTCCTAATTTAAGTACCATGAAGCACGTGTGATGAGACTGACTGGGTGGTATAATTGTGGGCATAGATGCAGACCAGCATCAATTTTCTCCTTTACACTGCACAATCATGTCTCTAAGTGATACACTCTCTGCTCTGACACTGGAAGTTGGATGGCTCAGGTCTTGTCTCTCTCCTTGTCTAGGTCAGGGAGTCACAGAGAGAAGGGAAGTACTTCAGTGGTACATGGAGGGTGTACAGTGGTACAAGGAAAGAAAAATCACTGTGACTCAGTGATCTAAATCTACATGTTTTACTGACATTGTTAACCCCAAGTTGTTCAGATTTCTTATCTATCTCTTTATCTGAATTCTTTTGATATTTTCCCTTCTCTCTTCTCCACCATTCACTTACCACACAGCTAAATAAGCTCTGGGCAGCCTTGTGCTATAAAGTGGAGTGTAGTTTGGAATTGACTTTAAAGATATTCACTTGAACTTTCTTTGATACGACACATATTGATTTATACAAGCAGAAGCTTAGAGACTGACTAATTTTCCTGCAAAGAAAGAGAAAAGCAGTGAACCAGCTTATGGAGTGCTCTGCCAGTTTTCTTCAGGTATGGCAGTCAAGTGTTTTCAACCCAGCACACCTAGCCCTAAGGCAAAACTCTTGAGCATTATAATTACAGCTGATGAAATAGATGGCAGTCACTCCTTATCTAGAGTAACAGATATTGCTAGGCATGCCACATGTCTCTAAAGGTCATTCATGACCTATTCCTATGATGTAAGTCTCAAAGAGGAATAAAATGAAAACCTCAGAGGAGTCTGAGTCCCTGGTGTCCCAGAAAGCCAGTGGTCAGAGAGCAGAGTCATCAACACAAGACTTCCCCACCTGGAAGACAAATGTTTCAGCAGAAACAATGACTTTCATTTCTTAAAGAAGCACACATATAAGGCCAAGCACATGACTAGATGTAGTGTGATCATTTTGCACTGAGAGGAGAAAAATTGGACCTCTCACCATAGCAGACATCAATCTACAAAGTGTTTTATTTTTCTGATTATTTCTCCCCAGATCCTTTTGCTTTGTGTTGCTAAATTGCTTCACTATGTTGGAAAAGTGAGAATATCTTGATTGTTTTTGGTTTTGGCAGTGTAGAGAAGGTGACAATTAGACCCTTGTGCCAGCCATAACTCCAGAGAGCCATTACTGAGAGAGCCAGAACAGATTTGGCAAGTGTGGACTCTACTTATCACTGCATAAAACATAAAAATCACAGTTTGGATTTTAATGGTAGTGCTAAATAATAGAGAGGAAAGGACTTGCTATAAATACACCTGGAAATGTTCTTTTTACAGAATTAGAGATTCAAGGCCTATTGAATTCAGTGGAAAAACTTTGTCATCCTCTAGATGATGTATTGTACTATTAGGACCAGTTCTGTTGGCAGTGCTAATCAGCTCAACTCTTCTGGCTTCAAATATGCTGAGTTCTTTCATTGCATCTGAGAATTTCAGGTTAGATCCACTAAGAAATTGTGATACCTACAGGTTTGGTGCCAAAGCAGCTAAGTCCATCTGACTCCCAGAGTGATATCCTGAATAGAGAGGTATTTGTGTAGGCAAGCTTCCTGCAGTGTGTGGGAACAGCCAGGTGTCCGAGCATGGCATCCTCAAACCCCATGAGCTTGAGAGAGAACCAAAAGAAAGGGTTAAGCATGAGGACATGCTCTGGGTGGCTGGGTGGGGGTGTTTAGATTGTGATTTTGTACTTAATGGTGCTGCTCTTCCCCTTTTGACATTAAAGTCAAATTGTACATTGGCCTATTTGTTTATTATGCATCTCCCATATTGAGCTTAAATGAGTTGTGAATACTTGGATGCTATCCTTTATTTAAAAGAAAAACATTGTTGATAGTACAACAATAATTAGGAAAAGAATATTATGAATAATTTGGACCAGGTTTTAATATTATTTTGGAAGAAAATGCTCTCTTTTTACTTAAGAGGTCAGAATAAGGGAGAACTCTACATGAAGGTTTTAGTTGATAACTCCGAGCTTTTTTGGTTTTTTGTTTGTTTCAGTTTTCTTAGTATTTGTCTTCCATCTTGACACCATCTTTAACACTAGCCCACGCCCTACAACAGCATGTACACTTGCAGACATGTGCATGTACATTGGCAGAAGTATGTCAGGAGGGAATAATAGATATTGACACTGTGCCTGGTTCAGGCCATCAGTAACAGTTAATTGTCGATAATTTTTATTTTTAAGCCACTGACAGCAGTGTGGGATGCAAGTGGCATGTAGGTAGAACACTTAGCAACAGGGCAAGCAAGGATATTGGGAGTGTATACCTGAACTGGATGGAGTCACAGGGTTCCTGTCCTTAATCCTCTTGCTTTATAAGGTGATTGTGGAAGGTTCACCTATGAATCACACAATGGTGTCATCCTTACTTATCTGTTGGCAGACGCTCTGAGGGCAAGAATGTCATTGTAGCAGAGGCTTTGCTTTAAAGAAAAGAGGATTCTTTGGCTGTGTGAACCCTGCAATACAACCCAGTTTACAAACTTACAACTGAAAAAGAAGCCAATCCAACAAATGGGAAGGATAGCAAAGCCTGCATCATTAATTCAAACTAATTAACTTTACTGGAAAACGAGATATTTGGCAACATGGCAAAATAGCTTTCAGGGCCTGTGATGGCTTTTCTGCATGGGACTGTAGAAATGAATGCTGCATTGCAATGCCATTGAGTTCTCCTCTGTGCTCCAGTCTCATTTATATAGCAAAATATTTTCTGAATGCTTCTTAAACTTAAGAGGCCTGGGGTGTCTTGATGTCTCTTTCTTTAGACATCCTGAAGTGGCCTTATGCAAAAGTTTCATTTTCCAGTGAACCTGTGCTCCCTGAAATCTGGCTATGGCGTCTTACTTCTCCTGGAAAGCCCCTGTTATGGGATGGCAGCCCCAGAGATTCCTGGGAACAATAAGTTTTAAAATTTACAAGCAATTTTTGTGGGTAGGGCATGTCACATCAAGCCATTTCCAGTGCTGCATAACTATTGGGGCATGAAGTTTTCTTGGGATCAGGACTGCAGAAACTGGTAACAAGATGTTTGGAGGCCACTTCCTTATGTTGCTCAGAGTAAGCACTGCAAGACTAAGAGTAGACGATGTTTGTAAGGAAGGCTATACAGAGTGCCACTTGTCTTGATGCCTTGGAAAGGTGATCCATAGACACTGACCTCTGACACCTGCCAATTAAAACCCAAGTTCAGCAATATTTCTGCACTTCAACTCCTAGGAGCTATAGTACCTGCAACCAGAACTGATTTTGAGACACTCCCATCCACTCAGGATCTTCAGCATGAAGGGTGTTTTATTCATTTGCTTTTGAAGGTTGGTAATATATGGCTTTTGCTCCAGTCACAAGACTCAGTAAACCCAGCGTTTTGGCACTTCCCTTTCTGGATCATTGCTGATGGCAGAGTTTAGGAGAAAGTTAGGCATCCAGCCCAAGGAAAGAGAGTGCATCTTACCATGCATTGGTACTTCATTTTGCTGCCTAGTGAGCTAGAAACGCTTCTAGTCAGTGCGGGGAGGACCTGGTTGGATGCTTTCATGGAATTGTGTACACAAATACTGCCTAAGGGATACTTGGGCATTTTCAGGTAGGTCTGATCTTGCCCATTTGGTGTGTAAGGTTTGATCCCGGATGAGATTGCACTGATCAAAATGAATGAGTTGCAAGGTCTGGCTTCTAGTTTTCTGGGCCTGAGTGGGAAACCATGAGTTCAAAGAACGGCACCCAGTCCCCCTTTGGCACAGTCAAGGAAAGGTAGTTTCAACAGGTAGCAAACTGATGGTGGTTCCTCCTGCTTCATGGTTAGTCTGGGAAATCATTCAGAAGGGCAACTGCAGACTGCATGTTGATGACCACATCCCTGCACAGTCCCTGCCTGCTTTCCTCGGCATGGGAGAGTTCCACAGGGCTTTGCTGCTGGGAAACCTGTGCATATGTTACATGCACCAACTTATGGTGTTGTTTCAGATGAATTTATGCTGTTGTTTTGGGGGCTTTACTGCAACTGCAGTAGGGTGGTGTTATCTAAATTCTGCCTCTGTCACGCTAACATTTTGATCCTTGATGGTTTTGCACACAGTACCAGTGTTTTTTCGTACCTAAAGCGTGCATATAAATCTCATTAGCATTATTTTGCATCACTAACCCTTCCCAGGGTGTGGAAGGTTTGCTGGAAGACCTCTGAGCATCATTCCCCAAATGCCTGAAGTATCAAAGGCCATATTAAAGCAATGCGCAAAATCCTTCAGTTTGACCTTCAAAAACCAGGGTAGCAGGCTTCATTGCTTGAGGCTAGAGGAAATGCTATTATGCAGGTTAGGGGAGAACTGAAGTTAGCATTAGCAGATAAACACATCTGCAAATCCAAGCAGTTCAAATAGTTTTCCTCCTTTGACAGGCTAATTTTTAAGTTCAGAGTATCTCTTGAAAATCAGTAAACCAGAAAGAGATCAGGAATATCCCCAGCCAACCCGTCATTCTGATCTTTTGTTATTTTTCTTATTATGCATTATAAAACATAAAGTAAAAATACAAATTTTTTTAGATTAAGAAAAATATTATCCTGCTTATTAAATAAAAACTTATTTCATTCCACCCTTGGAAAATGTTAATTTGAATTAATTTTAATATAATTTGAATTTGTTTTAATATAATTTGAATTAGTTTTCAGAATATTTAATAACCCAACATGCTGACTTACTTTCCCATCCCCTGGTTTTCAGCCTGGAATTAGCTTACTGTCATGTCTACAACGAGTTCAAAGTACAGATGAGATGCCCATGAACTATCATATTGTTAGCTTGCCTCTTTCATCACTCCTCTTTAGATCTCACAACTTTCTTCCTAGTCACCTAGTTCCTCTGTGAATATATACCTTTTGTAAAGTCCCTCATTAGGTAGGGCAGTTGTCCTGTGTGTGAAAGACTAGATTTTCAGAACGTCTCACAATCATGACTAGACCCAAATTTTCAGGAGATTCGTACATCCACAGAGTTTTCAGCCTTTTGTAAAAAAAAGGAACTGAGTTGTTGTTGAGCTGCAACCCTTACTAGGACTGGGGCATGGGGAAAGAGGCAAGCTCCTCTGAAGGCATGGTCTAGGTGGGACTTAATCATATTGCTGTCATATAAATATAGATGTGCAGTTTGATAGATAAGGATATCAAAACCCAGTAAGACAATGAAGTGACTCAGGCTGACTGCCACTGACTGCCACTGTAAAAATCAGGATGCCACAGCTGGCTCTGATGAAGACACTTTGACCAAGTCAGCTATGGTGTTGCTTTTGTGGACAGGTAGCTATACACAGACTTATTTACAAATCCAGGAAGGGTGCTTTTTATCGTGTTTTAGGGCCTAAAAATATTTAGATCGACTTTCCCCTTAACTTGCCAATAATAATCTTTCCTTTCTCCCTTGTCTGTGTCTATGTTTTCTGCTTAGATCAACAGATTCTCAAAATGGGAACTATCCCTTATTCTCAGTTTTGTTTGCCAATGAATGCAAAGGAATTTCATCTTATGACTCCAGGCTTGTTGACAATTTAAAACATTGAAAGCAGGAGTAGGGAGGTACAAAGGTGCTGAGGGAAAAATAAAAGGTTTTCTTGCTGCAGGGATCTTTTCATAGTATTTTTTTCATTCCTATCTTTGAAAAAATAACTACTTTACTTTTCAGAGATATGCAAATAGGACACTGTTAGTAACAATGATACTTTGTTGCTTGGCATTTCACTGGTGTTTTATTGCTCTTCTTTTTAAACAAAGCAGCAATCTCTATCAGAATGTGCTGATAAGGCAGATGTATCTTCAGTAAATACATTGCTTTCACATGTGGCCTTTTCTTCAATAAACTTTTAAAATTTTACAAAAGCTTTTGGATATTACTTATTACATGATTCCTTGGGGTTTTCAGTTTGATTTGCCTTTTCAATGGCTTCGGTGTTGGCAATATGTACTCCCCAAAGTGGTAAAACTGCTTGCTGTCAGACTGCAAAGGCTGTTTTGCCAGGACAGGGTAGTAGCAGAAAGACTCTGGCATGACGCTTCTGTAACCCTTAAGGAATTTCATGATCTCCAAGATGGACAAGATAAATCACCAGAAAAGTGTTGACAACCCTGAAATATTTAGGGTTATTAAGTCAAGTCTAGAAAGCAGAGAGCTTGGAAAACTTGAAAGCTGAGGGAGGTAGGCAGGGGATTGCATGCAATCCCAGTATTTTCTTGTATTATAGCATTTTGAAATGTCTTCCTGCAGTAATTTTTGTAAACTGTGAAATTTAACAGTAAGATACATGTAAGACATAACAAAGGAAACTAAGATATTTTAAATTTTGGTTCTTTCATTTTAAAATTACAGGTAGTTGCCGTGAAGCAAACAACACGTGTGTGAATGCTAGCAAGGTGTAAATACTGCCACATATGTCACAATCCTAAAAGGTTTTTTGAAAGGCTTTTGGTGTTAGTCTATTTTGGGACTGTGGGGTGAGGTTAAAGAAAGATTAACTAGCTAAACCTCAAATTAAACCTAGTACAGACACAGTTTATTGCTATTTACCTTGACTTAGTAACAGGCAGGGTTTGCTGTCGATTATGGCTGACCTCACAGTGACTTCATATTGTCATCAAACTTGTTTGTAGCAGCTTGTAGAATTTCAAGAAAACCACTTCTGCAGCAGATGAATATCCTGTCTGCTGCCAACTACTGTGAAAGCTGACATATAGTGCTGCTGTCTCCTGCAGATTCCTCTGAGGTTTAACAAATGGTTCTTACTGTTGTTGAGGGTAAAACAATAAACAAAGTTTTTGGAACATTTTTCATCACAAGTTTACCCTGAAGGAAGCTGATAGAAGATGAACTGTGGAAGTTTCTGACACTGATTCTGAGCTGCAAAATGTCAGAGCTTTTACTCATATTTATCACACTTGAAAGTTGGTGAACTCTGCCAACTCTCGGCTGTCCAGACACTTTCACAGTATTCTGTAATTATTTTCTAGACTTTGATATAAGAGAACCCTCAGAACATCTTCCATTTTAGGTATCCGGACATATGTTGGAGCTAAATGTAGTGGGGTCATGAAAGTGCTATTCACTTTGAATTTTTTTTTATCTCCACAAGGATGTCACAAGAAGCATATGCAAAATGGTAGCTCTGACTCAAAATTTTAAGACAGGCACCTCTTGTAAAATGTTTGCATGTGACTTTATTTAAATAGGAAACTTTTGGACATTGTTTAATATTTACTGTTTAATGTCTGGATGTACTTCTGACATTGGTGCTGCTGTTTCAAGGCATCTACCAGAAATGCTGTGAGTAATCCAAGGAATAGAGAAAAAACATCTCTTTGCATTGTGCCACCCTACATAACATCTTTTACCCATTAAAACGACAACTGTACATTCTGAAGAATTAGATTTAACCTGTCATTCCCTCCTCTAGAAGCAATTTGTGTGAAGTTACACTTTCCCAGTACTTCTGTAATCCATGAATTTCATTAAAAATATCTATTACTAAGGAGAAAAATGAATTTCTGGTGTTTTTATGTGAAGAACTCTGCACAGAGTTATTGGTTATAATCCAGATTTTCACTTTCAGCCATGTGCTGAACTAAGCTTCCAGAAAACTAATTAAAACCTGACTGCTTGCATTTTTATCAACAACTTTGAAATGTTTAAAGTGGAAAACCTAATTTCTTCTTTCTCTGTGCCTATTTCTCTTTTCATGTGGCAAGAAGCTGTGAATCACCCTGTGTGTAGATTCCAATCACTTGTCTCTCCTCCAATCATTTCAATATGGATGGCAAATAAGAGTCAATGCAGAGTAAGTGCCGGGAAATGCAACCCACGTTGGAGAATCAAAATGAAACTTTAGTCTGCTTTTCACATCACTTTTCTGACCCTCAGATTTCCCCAGCTTTATGAGTGTGATGATACTAGCTGACATTTGGAAAGTTTTTTTAAGATTTCCAAGTCCGTAGGCCTAGTTAACTGTCATTCCACTCAGATAAAACCCCCCATATGTTGCATTCTTGTACCATTGCAGAGATAAGAGGAGTAGCAGCAGTGTTTGTGAGAATAAAGGGAAAGTTGTTTTTTCTTGAAAGCATTCAATGACAACCATATTAATAAGGTCAAAGCTGAGATCAAAGACTATCCTGGAATTCATGGGCATGTTTATGTTTTATACCTTTAAACTTTGATATGACTTTCTACTAAATTCGTTTACAGTTTAGCCTTGTAAAAGTCCCAGATTTCATGGTTTACATGCTTTCATTTAAAGTGGATTGCACTTGATCCATCTGTTTGATGAGACTGTTGTGCTTTTGTCTCACTAGTAATAAAACTTCTGTGGGTAGGACATTGCATGTTTATCTGGCAGTTGCAGGAAACACTATCACTAACTCTTGAACAATGGGTCTTTCTATTGACTACATAAATTGTGTTTTCCAGAGCAAGAGAACAAAGAATTCAGATCGTTATAAACAGTAAATTGAAGGGAAGTTTGGGGTCAAAGGGCAAAAAGATGACTCAGATTTCTTTTCATCATATTTGAGAAAAGGTACACAAATGCAGATGAAAACCATTGGTGTTTCCTTTAGAGCATATGTGCCGTTTTCTGAATTCTGCCATCTCCCAGGGACTTCAGACCTCAGAACACACCTCTGCCCGCTCCAGCCACAGGGTACTTGGTCCATGTAGCCAAAAGGCCTCGAATTGTAAAAATAAGCTAACTTATTTCAACTAACAAGACATGAATACTAGTAATCATTCAATGCAGAGAAGAACGAGCCTTTGTTTTACGATGTCCCAGTTGGAATTGTAACATTGGACTGGAAGCGGCCCCAGGAGTGAGAGTCCATGCCTCGCATGCAGACGTTGGAAAAGTTTCTTGTGCGTCACAGCCTTCTGCAACCCGTTACTCACAAACCATTTTCTGAAGGCTTTTAACAAGTCAAGATCTTCAGCACTGACCTCCAAAAATCACAGCAAAGTAATTTGCCAAAGAAGGAGAGCAGGAAAGATTACTGCCAAGCCAGTGTTCACAGTCTTGCAAGAGCAAAGGGTTCATTAGGAGAAAATGCCCGCAGGAGCCTAGGAAATATGTGAGTCCACTTCTACGGAGTGATGCACTGCCTTCTCTGCTGCCAGCTGGACTTGGAGGAATAGTCCCTCCAGGTTTAGCACTGAGAATATGAAAAGAAAACTCTAATTAGACTGTGAGAAATGTTCAAAAAGCTTTGAATTTCCTTTTCAATGAGCAGTGTTTTTCTGCTCCAGGAAATACATCTTTTTTTGTTTTAGGTTCAGATCACAGTGGAGATACTGCCTTTACTTCTCCTTCATGAAAATCTGAGTTTACCTCTAAATAAAGAAAATTTGTAACGTCATTCTGGGTAGTCCGTATCAGTGCTAAAGCTTAGTAAAATGTAAGAAATTTGAAATACACATCCTTAACACAATTTGTTAACACATTTCCTTAACACAATTCTTCTAAGATGACTCAGGTTTAGGTACCTGTCCTGCATGAGCTTTGATCTCCACACCATGAAAATCCCACTGGACATCCTAATAAGTATTTTCTTAACAGTGCTACTGTTTCCAGTGCATTATGATAATAACAATATTTGGAGCAATTATAATAACTGCTATCAAGACCAAAACTTTCACAAAGCATTTCCAAGGAGTGTTGCTGCCTTGCATGTTACTGTAAAACAATGGGGTGCTAAAACAATAGCAAAGATTCAGCAGAAAAGAATTTGCTGCAAACTCCAAATGTAAGGAGTGGGAGACAGCATAATGGAAGTTCAGCTGAGGGAGGAGCATCTTTTCAAGATGCTTTTGATGCATTTTATTTCAAGGCCAACTGGTCTCAGAAACCATCTATCCATCTAGAAACATCCTTTGGGAAGACAAATTGCATTAAAAGCATTTCTATTATCAAGAACTTCTCAGAGTGTGATAATTGTTCCTCACATTGTGCTGTTTTTAGTATGTGATGCATGGGAAAAGATGAAGATTGTTTTGAGAAAGTTGGAAAAAGCAGCTTTTTCTTCCTATGAGAAAACATATAAAACACGCAAATACACATATACAAGTAGATATAAAGTCCACATTATTATTACCATTTCAAAACACATTTACTCTTTGAAAATATTTGAGATGAGTTTATAAAATGTGGTGGGATGAGGTAAATTCCCTTGAGAAGAAACCTCATAACCCTGCATTAGCTGAGGAACTCCCAAGAAGGAGTTTCTAATCTATCTCTGCCAGGGAAGTTTGAACAAATCCTAGACTATCTCTTTTCAGACCTAAAGATAGATTTGATTTCTTTTCCCCATGAACTTATTATCAAAGACTTTAAGAGAAAAGTTCAAGAGCAGATGACAAATCAGTTCAGAGAAAGAGTGAGAAAAGGTCTTTAGAATTTAGGGATTGAGTGCAAGGAAGACAATACTAGATCTGATTTTGATTTGACTTTACTCTCTTAAGTGTATTTCCTTTGGTGCCAAGATACTGATCAGCATACTACAGATACCGTAGATAGCCCTGACACTGCTGACAGTGGTGGATCTAGAGAGACCCACAGATTTACTACATGCCATACCAGTGACAGAGCCCTGTGTGGAAACCTTGTCATTTTTTCCTCATGCCTCACTTTTGGCTGTGGATTTTTCCACAACAGTTAGAGATTCCAAAGGAAATAAGAGCACAGGCAAATAAATGAATGGAGTGCAATTAGAAGAGGAAATGTTTATTCAAACACAAGAATAATGCCAGTTGCAGAAATCTGGATGCTTCTCATGTGCTGTTGTTTCTGAGGACATCCAAATAGATGTTTGCTCATGGTAAGCACAACTCAAAAAGTCTAAGGTTATATTCCATATTAATTAATCTGTTCTCAAAGTGCTATTGCATTTCTTGAATATCTATTGAGCTATAGATTAATGTATCCATGGCAATTTGCATTCTGGTTTTTCAGATACAGAGAGTATTTAATTTACAGTTACTAAGAATCCATACAGCACACATGCTTTGTATTCTGTACTAGTACTTGTTAACACATAATAAATACAGCATATTGCAGAACTGTGTGGGAATGAAGAAGAAATTAATCTGCTTGTTTAAATACATATGTGTACAGTGTGTGACAATAGAAAAGCATTGTCATTATGGTAGATGATATGTATTTTGATATGAAAAATGGATATGCTTTGAGGTAAATGGGCTCTAAGATACATCTGTTTAGTACACTGGAAAGCAACCAGCAGCAATTTCATTTTCAAGGTATAACTAGATATCAGCTTGGAACAGAACAGGAATTAAGGAGATTTTAAAAACCGCCACATTGTCCTCTATCCAAATGAATACTTTTCTTGCCAGTTTCTGTCACTTATGTAAAATGACAATGATGATGATGAAAACACCTGAGAACTCTCACCAGTACAACATAAAGGTGAGAACAGTACTGTCTATCTTTCTGAGTGTTTAGGGTGAGCCAGTGACCTCTAATTTCTGTAGAGTTGTTTTAGGTTCAAAATTAAGTTCAGAACACATACACAAAAATGTTTTTCTTTCTGTTAACTGATTTTAAAAATTCCACATTCTCTTGTTTTGAGGCAAGTTTACCTCAATTCTATAATCATTTTTTCTCTGAATGTCCCCTATATTAATTTCTCCTTTTATTTTTTTCCCATTCTTTACCACAGTTGAGTTGGAAAATTGTTGCTGTAAAAAACTTCTGTGTAATTTCCATGATCTCATCAGATGGTGGACAAGCAGAATGACTTTCAGGGCACTCGCAATCTGTAGTTTGAAATCCTGTAGGTGAAACCACCTCTTCTGGATGAGGCCAAACAGATCTATGGCCTTTCAGCGCTGCAGGTGGTGTCTGAATGATCAGAGCATCTCCCACACTGCCAAAGGGTTTTTTTAAGCATTCTCTGTTATGGGGTTGAGAAAAAATGCTCTGAAATCTCACCTATTTTTGCTAAGTAGAAAGATATATTTCAAGTTGAAGGGCGATTGATTCTTTGTCTATCTCTCACAAGCGTGTTTTAATACTACTGCTACTACTATTAAAAAAATCTATGAAAATCCTTGTCCAAAAGCACTTTAAGCAATATGGCCAAAATTATATAGAAGGATGTTGCAGTTAGGTTTCTAGATCTGTGTTTGACTAGATCTATCTACGTTATGCTAGATCTGCTTGACTTTCCACTGCTGACAGTCAGAGTGTGTTGAATTTTTTTTTGTACATAAATCACTAAAATCCATGGCGTAGGAAACACAGAATATCCTGAGTTGGAAAGGACCCACAAGGATCATTAAGTCCAGCTCCTGGCCCTGCACAGGACAGGCCCAAGAATGTTTCTATGTCCCTTAAAGTGTTGTCCAAGTTTCTTGAACTCTGGTAGGCTGGGTGTTTTTGCCCATAAGGATGTAACTCACTGGATCTAGAACCGCCAATGCATTTTTGCTGGTATACATACATCTAGGATATTAAATAATGCCAAGCTAGAAAAAGCAGTCAGAACTAAAACCATCCCACCTTCATGCTGATCACCCCCAAACAAGCAAGGTTGTTAGCTCTGTGCTTCAGCTTTGCTCTTGACTGTTCATGAGAATGTCTGTGGTTTTAAAGTAAAATGGAACATTTTGTTTTGAGAATTTGTGTATCTCTGAGAAATTTGTGAGTGGAATGAAGAAAAGCAAGAACAGCCAAATACCATGTCAGTGTCTCATGTTCTCTGAGCCTGGATCCCCAAGGACATGCTGTCAGTCAGGTTAACTCCTCTGCTGCCAGATCTTCTTGCCCCCTGAGTGGCAGTGAGTGGCAAGATACAGCTCTCTAGAAGTCACCAACACTACTTATTGGTGACTAACTGTTGCAAATTCCTCAGGTCTCTTAAGGAGCAGAGAAAGTGAGACCGAGCAAACCCAGGAAAAAGAACAAGAATTACAAGTTTTGTGAACCTGCATGGGAACTCGTCACACTGGTTGGGCCCATTGTAACACCACAGGGGTAGTTTTTAGTACTGAGCCCAAGTTATTAAATGGATGACAAAATCTTTTAAGCTGTAGTTACGCCAGTTGTTCATATGAGGAAACAACAGTCATTAGACATAGCTGGAGCTACATTTTTAAGTACTGCTGCCAAGTAGAGTCCCTTAGTAAGGAATAATATAGTGGTTTGTTGCATAACCAAAACATGTATGTAGAGTAAGTTCCCCAGGGTGGCTGAAGGGATAGAAGGGTTATTCTGGCAGACAAATGTGGTTGGTGAAGAACTGAAGTTAATGTTAAATGTTAAAGGTTTGAAGGTTCATCTCACAACACAGCAGAGAAAAGACATAAATGTGCCATTAGTGTAGCTGAACAGTTAGAAGAAGAAATCAATATTCAAATTGTTGTAAAAATGTAATTTTCCCCCAGAGAAATCTCCCTTGGTCTGGTGAAGCACAGGAGCCAAATGCTCTGATGCAGGCTTTCATATCCTTTGAGAGAGGGAAGGGAAGAAGGAAGATGCTGTGATTCCAGTATTGATTGCTGAGCTTTTGCATCATCCCTGAACAACATGGAAGCAGGGAGTGAGACGCAGAATTCCCTCTCCGGGGAGAAAGCTTTGATTGTTAGACTGCAAGGCTGCACATCCTCCTGCATGGTCTTTTCTATCTTATCAATTATCTCTTTCTTGCTTTAGAGAGGCACAGCTTTGCAGCTGCAGGTTTCCCCAATGTAGCAGGCTTCCCAGCTCATGCCAAAGCCCTCTGAGCTTGTGTCTTTCTGCTGATATTTCACAAGCAGGTGCTCACAGGTGTTCCTGCCTCTAACCATAAAAGGGAGTTTGTAACCTGGCCAGTGGCTGTGTTACCTCACAGGAAAAGGGTTCCCTGTGCATCTCCCCATTTTCCGTGGATACATTTGCATGAGATCTGACATAGTTAAGAAAGAACTGCCATTTAAATGAAAAAAAACTTCCGCCCATAAAGAATCACTTCCATGAAAGGAGATGCATGGAGACAAGAAGGTCTGACAGGGCTGCCAGTTCCTTGCCATGCTGCTGAAGCAATACATGCTTCTGCATTTTTTATTTCTTTTTGAAAAGCCAAAGAAAAAGGTAAAGTTTCTTCCAACACCAAGAATTTTGGGAAACTACGTCTGATTCCAAATACTTCAGTTATAAATAATACCCCACAAAAAAACTTTGCTTCCTTAGAGGCACGTTACCTTACACTCAGAGGTAACAGCAGCTGAATGATTCCTCCTGATCTGCTCAAATATTTATACATTTTTGGTTGTAAAATGGCACCTAAGATACAAAGAAGGTATGTTCAGAAACTTCCGATTTCTCAGATCAATACGTACAATAAAAACAGGGTTTCACACCTGCATAGAATATTAAAACTATGAAAATTTTCATTCAACTGCTCCCAGTCTTGTCAGTGTTAAAAAGCTTCATAAGAATCCTTGACATTTTTTTTTACATGCTTTCTCTCAAGAAAGACGTGGTCTTCTCAAACTGTGACTGTTCTTTTTACTTTGCAGTAAACACCGACTTAATTTTTCCTATTTTTAGCTGGCATAGGCTAAATGCTCCTCGCAATCAGCATTGCATGGAGTCAGTGGGAAAGATCAAAGAGAAAGATTGCTGTGCAGTCCACATGGCCTTGTGCTGGGATTGACGTCAGTGCTGCCCGTTATCTGTAAATGTACATTCAGTGGAGGCATGAGTAGATCTCTTTGGCTACACTGTAAGGGAGTCAGGAGTTGGACTTTACTCTCATTTGTGACTAGGAACTTGAATTCTGTTAAGCTGAATGGGGAAAGTTTTTCTTCAAATTCATATGTTACAGCATATAAACTGTATATGCTAACTGCCTGCTAATATAAATCTTCAGGTTGTACATTAATAATAGGATGTCAATTGTTAATGTTACTGAGGCCACATTACTTCACCTTTCATGTACAATGCCTACAGCCATTAAATATGCTATTGTCATTTAGTAACATTTTAAGGCATGTATTTTAGATAACAGAATATGTTAATGTTACCAAAGTAAAAGCAACAGTGCTTGAGAAATTAGTTTTATGGTCCCTCAATGGATGTCTGGATCAATACCTCTACTTAAAGACATCTGATGTTAATTACTAATGTCTTTATGTTCCCTTCCATGTATTGTCCTTTCTGATTTCTATTACATTTTATGACTTAGGCTGTACTTTGCCTGTGGGATGGAGGTGCTGAGTGCTTGCTTTTCCTTTCCTCTCTGTAAAAGTGGGAATTGCAATGTGAAATGTTTTAGCAGGGAAAGCGATGGACACAATACCCTTAGGAGAGATGCAATTACTGCTGCATCCTTAGAGGACTCATGTGGAGTCTTAATCTCCTTGTCTTTGAAGTGGGAGCAGGGAAATGAGTTGGGCTTGCATGGTGGCAGTTGTAAGGGGAAGGCACTGCAGAGGGACTGAGCACTTGCTCAACGTTTGTAAAAGCCCAAGCAGAGCCTTTCCAAACTGTTTCCATCTCTGGACTTCTTTTGTGCTGACCCTTACCTCTCAATTACACTGGAATAAATCTACAGTAACTCCACTGAAGTTATAGTTTTGTAAATTTTTTTAAAGGGATTGTACCACTAACTTTGTTCTAAGTTGGAGACTGATTCTGCTTATTATGGATTCTAAAAATGCATAATGAAGTACAAGCTTTAGGTATTTGTTCTATGTATTAAACTTCATGGACTCATGGGTTTAATTTAAACCTATTCTTAAAAGGAAGGAAACCCTTCACTGCTTTATAGAGAAAGGATTTTTCAACTGAAGTTTTTCATCCAAAGTTAATTATCTAAATCTCTGTAAATTAACTGATTTGTTTTTAGAACAACCGAGTCCCAGACATACCTGCTGACTTCATACTGTGATGAAGCAGCTCATTAATACCCAAATTCAAAATCTTAATCTCTTCTATAAAAACTGAAAATGCATTTAATATTTTAGTTTCATTTACTCGTGATGTGATATTTTCGTAAGATTAATCATGTTCACAAACCAAAAAAAAATCAATATTCTGAAAACAGCAGGAATAATGAAGACTAGGAAATTCTTTTAAAGATATTGGGGAAAAAAATTACTATCTTAACCTTACTTTGTAATATAGTCTATGAAGCCAGCATATTCTGGGGTGGCCAAAAGAATTTTCTCTATTTTATTTCCATACAAGCAGATCTCATTGGAGACAAACTATAGATCTCTGTAACTTTGTTCTGTAGCAGAAAATTGTGTGGAACAGAACTGTGGGTTTCTGAGACTAGTTTCAGTTGCAGCACTCTGTGTGTGAAGGCCTTCAAAGTCTAATCACTTCCTCTATCTTTTTAACATTAACTTGTCACTTAGGCCCTTCAGGAAGTTAGACTACAAGAAAATTTCCTCTTTAAAAATATCTAATGTTACTCCACCCTCCTGAAATGCACAGAATTGTTTTTTTAATCTCCTTCTTTCTAAAGACCCCAAATTTTGATTTGATGCATCTCATGCAACTCCATTTTGTGGAGACAGACAACTGTCTGTAATTCCTTCTAATAACTGTGAAGGTCTTTGAAAAATTTTGGAAGATAAAACTTACTTGACTTAAGATGTCAGATACCATGGCATTTGGGAATTATGCAAAAGTAATAGAGGTATATAGAGATTTTTTCTAGTATACAAATACATGTGTTACAAAGGTACAGAATCATCGGGGCATTTGAATAACAAATAATATTTGGCTATCTATATTTCTTGTGCATCTTGTATTTTCTTGCATTTTTACACTGCTGAAATAGAAAAATTTTAGCTTCTTTTACTATGAATTTCAAGGTAAGAGAAAAAACCCTCCATAATTACCATACACTTTATGTGCTGAGCTAGCACCTAGAAGAAAGGTAGCTACAGGATGGTGTAAAAAACAAACAACTTCTGGTATTCACTTTTACAGAGAACCAGAGCGGAAATGATATGTTAGAATGAATGGTTAGCACATAATTAGCTAATGCACTCTTTAATTGACAAAAACCTTACTGTGTCATAAAGTCCTTGGAAGTCTCAAAGATCTCCAGTGAGACTGAGAGGCTTGATTTAATTAAACACAGTGACCTGGCGGTTGAGAGCATTCTCTTTCTTCAGTGGACCTTTCTCACCTTATTTGTTGCACTTCCATATGTCGTTACTCTCTCCTACTTCCTGCCCTATTTCTCCTCTTTCTACAGTCTTACAATCTCAGTTCTGCAAATCCTTCTTTTGTCTCTGGCAATTACCAGTTGGAGTATTTTCTGCTTTGGACATAGAAGAAAAGCCCTTTGAGAAAAACACCAGAGCCAGGCAATAAAAAGTCATTCCCCTTTTCATAGTCTTCTTTATTCCAGGTTACCTACTGCAGGATGGCTTCAGACAGCTCCTGAAACTCCTGTCAGTCTGTCTGTGCCTCCAGAATTACAATGCCTCAGGCCTGGGATGAGCAAAATTCAACTCTGCATAAGCAGCAGCACTTGTAGTTGTTCCTATGTTTCCTTATTTTACTTACTGGAGAGGTAAAAATACAATAATGTATAAAATGTTTGCAGTGTTATGGTAAAAACTGCCTCATAACTGATGTCTCAGGTGAGGAAGTACAATATTTATGCTCATGGTTTTATTAAACACTGCATTTGTAGATCACTTTTCCTGTCACTGTGGTTTAATTAAGCAGCACTCTCCAACAGTGTGCATCAGTGGTGTCGGTGGGAAAGGAAAAAACACTGAGAAATGACGTTGTATTGACGCCGTAAGCCAGACAAAAGTGTCTCGATTAGATGCTGATTTGGGGAATGAGAGGTTGTTGACTTCAGGACTGGATAATATGTTCTTGTTTTCTTTCTTTTGATGTAGGTTCCCCGTAAAAAAAATAGCAGTGGTGCAGAGGTAATCTGCCGAAAATGTTGCCACAACGCTTATAGTAGCTGTAGAAAGAGTTCACTGTGTTCTCCCCTTCAGTGTCATTTGTGGTCCAAGCAGCAAGGAAGTGAGCTGATTAAAACACAGATGCAATTGTGGTCCATGTCATAATGCTGTCAGAATAATCTATACAGCACAGCTGTGGATATCCTGTCAAATAAAACAAATGCACGAAGGCTTTGTGGCAGCATTGAGGACATGTACGGATATTTACCCTACAGTCAATCTTCATGTACCTCCACTCTGCATCTATGAAGTTGCCTGGTCTAAAACCAGTTATTATCAGGTATTATGGATCCACCTGAAATGACATGTTTCAGAAGTTCAGGTGTTTATCACACTTTACTATAACAAGAAAACTTTGGTTACTCCTTACCTAAAGGAGTAAAGGTATTTAACACCCAGTCCTAGATGCTCCCATTGCATGGTGTGATAATGTGCTCAACAATTCTGAATGTTGGACCTTGGAAATTTTAAGGTGATGTCTAGGAGTCAGCCATGCTGTCATGTCTACGATATTCTTCAGTGAAGAGTAGAACAAAAAAACCCCGGAGACCAGGTTTTCAGTTGCTTGGCACTTCTGTGGCAGTGGGCACAGCAAAGTTGGAGAGCAAGTTAGACAGGCTGTGGGCTGCCAGAGCTGCCATGGGTGGACAGGCTGGGCACTGTTTGAGCCCCCATTTCCTTAGGTGAGAAGTGCTTAGCCTTAGGTATCTGATTTGAGACAAGTTCTTGTGTAAACCAAAAAGAGCTAAGGTGGGAGTAATTATTAGTTGGGGTATCACTGTTCAGCCTGGAGAAGAGAAGGCTCTGGGGCGACTTTATTGTGGCCTTTCTGTACTCAAAAGATAGGGACAGACCCCTCAGTAGCAGACCTGCAGTAATAGGACGTGGGGCAATCTTTCAAATTAAAAGAGGGTACATTAAGAAGGAAGACTTTTTTTTCAATGATAGTAGTGGAAGGCTTGAACAGATTTCCCATAGAAGTGTTGGATGTCCAGTCCCTGGAAACATTCAAGATCAGGTTGAACTGGGCTCTGAGCCACCTGATCTAGTTGAAGATGTGCTGGCTGATTGCCAGGTGTTGGACTAGGTGACTTTTAAAAGGTCACTTTCAACTCAAAATATTCCATAATTCTGTGACTTTTTTCTCCAGGGGCTGCTGCCTAGGCCACCGTCTTTTATTCTTGCATTGGGAAATGGGAGAAATTCTAAATTTGCACAAATGTGCCGAAAAATGATAGGTAAACCAATGAGCTAGTCTGCACTGACTTGTCTCTTTCTTCCTTGCCATCAGAGAAGAATTTGATTGCCAAGCTAATTTGTCTCTATAACTCATTTTAAGAGGTCATAAATGAAGTTATTGCTGAGGATACAGTATCCTAGAGGAATTAGTGCCAGGATCCTTTTATCTATCTATTGACTGCATGCTTCTGGAATAGCTGTCCAGGCCTTGCGCCAGGTCTGCCTGTGTGTGGGTGTGTAAATGAGGAGCAGGTTGTTGCTTGGGCAGCTGCTGGGAGAGAGTTAAAGGTGTTCACCCTGAAGGATTCAGTTACTGGAGGTGGCATATAGACACAGACAAATGCCCCCACACCCCAATTTTTTGGTTAGATTTTTACAGTAAAAGGTTTTTATTTCAATAAGTACATACGGGGTTTTTTTTTTCAGAAAATATTACCTTTGTAGTACATAAATGACTTCTTTTGTCTTTTTCATACAGTGTTAAACCTGTATGAAAAAATAATGATCTTCCGGTGGTCTTATATCCACCATACAATTCATTCCCTAATGTATTAATCTGGCTATAAGTAAATGGATAAGGTTGAAGCTGTTTTTTAAATAAGGTTGTATAGTGGATATATAATAGAGCATTCATAATGTAATAAAGGATGCATAAAGTGATCCAATCTTGAACCAAATGTCAGAGGAAAAATTTGATTTGCATGATATTCATGCACCCTAGAGAAAGTCCCTAAATAGCTGTGTGATTAGCTCCAGTCCTATTTTTAGGCACTAGTAAACAAAAAATATTAGAAATTTTTGCCTTGTTTTGCCCTTACAGGTCTGTTTTCTGTAAACAAATCCATAGGAGGGCAGAAGGACAAAAATCCAAAGGATGAGAACAGAGGTGACAAAGGTACCACACGAAAAATTAGTATATATGATGTTCAACATGAAGAATAACATCCTGAATGTATACTGAAAAATAATGTAGTAAATTCTGTTATCTATAAGCTACCTTGATTTCATATTTGCAAGCAGAAAAATCTTATCCTAATACCTTATCATTATCCTAACATCATACTCTGTATATGTTTAATTTCCACAGGTATCTGAAAAATTTCTGATCTTGCAAAAACCATGAGAAACAAACATCTACCTAAATCAATTATAACTGCAGAATATGTCTAGTGTAAATGACCATAATTTAGTAAATTGTGCATCTTTACATTAGCACTTAGAAACATCTTTATATTAGCACTTCTTATCCTATGTCCTTTATCTTACACAACATTGTTAACGTACTAGCTTATAAATTAGGGAATAAAGTGAAAAATAATCTTGTTCATTAGTATTCACCAGAACAACTATGTATTAGCAGACCTCCTGAGCAAGAACCTTTCCTTTCCACTTGTTCTCCAAATTCAACAATCAGAATGCTTTCTATAAATCTAATTTTTCAAAATGTGTTATGATGGATGGAGCCTTTGTAAAAATTATCTTAATGAGGCTCTCAGTTTTTCATGCCTCTCAATTCTTCCTCACAAAAAAAGTTCTTTTCAAGCAGACTCCTCCTTATTTCCCACGCAAATGCCTGCATCACTCCCTGCCACCCAATGTGGGCGTGTAATTGGGGGGCAGACTGAATTATTGCCTCTGTTACAGTTTTGGAGGCAGTAGATGGAAACAAACCTATATTTTGAACAATGATCTGAAATTTTCCCCTCACTTCAAAGTGGTAGCAGCTTTTTTTCCTGAAACAATAAAAATATAATTAGATTATAACCCATATCTTCTTGCAAACTATTCCATGAAAATTTTCAGATATTCTCGCACATAGTGTTAGGATACACTGTGTAGTGAATAGGAGGAACACATAAATATATATTCACAGGTGAAGATGTTATATATAAACTGTTAATACTATTAAGCTGATTTGTCTGTTTAAAGTTCTATTTTCAGTCCTATATGCTTTAAATTGCCCTAACACTAGAAAGCTTAGTTATGAGGTTAATTCCATAGCTGCATATGCAGAGTTCATCTTACTTTTTACTCAGAATACGTAGGTTGTTTGCAATGAGTGCAGAGGAGGTGCCTGCAGGGGAGTGATTTAGTCCAAAACCTTTACAGGATGTTATTGTTCGAGGATGCTCTAAGTTGAACACAGTAGGCCTCTCTCCTTTGACTGCAGGGGGAGCTTCAGCAGCTGCCCAGACCCTGTGATGGGTCTCTCCAGTGATGCTGAGCCAGCACCAGGAAAGGTGCACCTCACTTTGAATAACCAGAATCCAGCAAGAGTGGCCACCTCCTACACAGACTGAGCAGTAGGCAAACACTGAGGTGAAAGAGGAGGAGACATCCCTGTGTGTTCACATGTGTGTAAAGCAGTAAGGTTTTAAATTTAGTATACATTCTACCGGTGAAATACATTAATCAAGATAACTGCAGAAGAGGAAAGGGAAAAATTAAATTTAACACCAGCCCTTTCAGACAGGAGACATAATTTCTGGGACATTTTAAAAACAGAAGGCTCCATGCAACACATCTGGTTTTTGTGGATCTCCTGTTGATTCCAAACTGAGTGCCACAGGGTGACAGGCTACAGAGAAGCTGAGATGCAATTAATATGCTAATTATAGTGGTCTGGTGTGTCTTTCCACTTTGATGAATATTCTCCTTTGTGGTGTTCCTTACTATTTTGCCTGTGGAGTAAATTCTATCATAATCATGTGGAAACAGAGTGGAACATTTGGAAAATCAGAGCATGTACACCACATGAACCTGTATCACTTTGTGGACTGAAGGGCAAAAAGAATGTGCTAATATAACCTAGGAAATTGGCAAACAGTTTCCTTCTAGGCAGCATAGAAGAATAGTTAAATAAAAAATGCTGATATCTAGTTTCTGCTCTTTACAATAAGGACTTGTCATGTTTAGGAGAGTCATGCAGGTTCTATGAAACTGTAGTAGGATCCTATATAAAAGTTATTAATCAGGTTTTCCAGATAAAAAATATCTCCAGTTTCCTTGGTTTTTTACAACTACTACCTCTGTACTTGCAAATGAAATTATTTGAAGAACACATTTTTGAAGAACAGACTCCCACTTTGAGCTTATATTGTTTATATAGTCACATTTGTTAACTATGGGAGTAGTTGGTGATGTTTTCAAAACTTGCCCATAGTTTTTGTTTTAAGGATGAGAAATATCAGAGAAGTTAAGGCCAGCATTTTCAAAGTACAAAAGTTTAGCTAGTCCTGTAATTTGCAGTAAGTCCCTTTCATTAAAAAATGTAAAGCAACTTACTCTGTGGAGTGTTTGGGTCTTTGAGTTCATCTGACAACCCTTCTAAGTTTCAAGCCAGCTAAACATCCACAATGACTCTATTTTTAGAGCTGTTCAGTACCTTTAAAATTGTTCTCAGAGTAGTTGCATGATAGATACCTAATATTAAATTTCTCCAAATCCGGATGCTTCTAAAATAGATTTATGTGAGTCATTTGAAATCATGGAAGAAATCATGTGTCTCTGTTGTCCAGTCTGCTACTAGACCTACTGGCCTGTTTCCCCAGAAGTCTGGTACAGATCTCTGTTTTACAGTACGTGGAGATAGTGATTTTTCACTCAGCCAAGCAGCAAATGCCAAAGTGTAAGAACATATATCTCTAAACTGGAAAACAGTGCCAGATTATGAACAGAGTGATCATGCATTATGTAGTTTCCTTGTTCAACAAACATTTTGGAACTAGTACTTCGGCTTGATTTAGGTGTTAGAATGGGATCACATAGAAAAAGATGGGAAAGTTGAGCAACAAGTTTTCTCCCTCTTCCCAAAACATAGATCTTTTCCATGTATGTATTTCTGTCACTATCTGATTATGGGACATTTAACTGCGACATTGTAATAGCATCCTCAGTGGCTGTCTGACTGCCCTCCTTATCGACCCTTCTAACAGACATATGCCTCTGAAGAATACATTGTTTGGGGTGTACAACCACAGAGGCTGTTTTTTAGTGGCTGTATTAGAAAACACTCTTCACAAGATGGACATGGAAAAGCAGCAGAATACATTTTCCTGTTATAAGAATGAGATGCTACATTCACATGCGTTTGACCTTTGACATTGCTCCCGACATCATTGGAATGTCAACTGCAGCAGATAGTGTGAAACTACCAAGCTCATAGTTACAGATTTTAAAATGAAAGCAACAGAACTTATACCTTAGTTATCTTCTTAAATAGGCCCAGAAATTCTGTGTCACTTTGGAGACTGAACAGTCATGTCTCAGCATAAATAAGCACTGAGCCAAATTTAAACCAGGGATTTTAGAGTGAAAATTTCTCTTGTTTCCATAATCATCTTAACATTCTCTGAATTATTTAATTACTGTGTTCAAGTCCAACTGGTGTGTGTAAGTATTAGATTATTCTTCATGAATGAAGCAATGCGGAACTACCCGGAGTGTTATGCATCGTGAATGGTTGTGTATAAGCTAATTACTTCAATACTGATGATCAATAAATGTAAGACTTCTGTATCCATGTACAATTAAGGCAAGTGTTTCCCAACAGAAAACTCTGCTGTGCACAAGTTTGTGACATAGCTGTGGGAATTCATGAAGCTCCTGTGTTAAAATACTTTGGGGCAGTTAAAACACTCTTACTCACTGTTAGCATAACAGGGGCATGTGCTTCAGAGGAAGCAGCAGCTAGTGAGAGTCTATTCCATTTTCTAGGGGAATTCAGTTCATTTGTGTTGGTGCTGCTGCTGTTTCCACTTTCATGGACAATTTGGCCATTGGGATTTAAAAGCCCTGATAACCAGCCTTGTGCAGCCCACAGAGCTGTTCTGGCTGTGCAGACTACATGTCCTGCTTGACTCCAGCCTCACCATGTTACAGCCTGCGTCTTGCACCAGGAAGCAAAATAAATATAAATAAAGGCTGTGGAGAAGAACAGCAGTCAGGGCATTACCAAGCAACGCTGGGACACAAAACTGTAGGGAATCAAGTTTCATCTCTGCTGTTGCTGCTCATAGAGCTGTTTGTTTTTCAGAGACCAGTCCATGTGCCATGAAGGTCACAGATAGCTTTTTTTTTTTAATCTTTCCTTTCTGGAGATTTTTTGTATTCAAAATGAGAAAAGAGGAACAGATTTGTATAACAAACTGATGCACATCTGCACTTCAGCTCTGAGGCTGAGCAGCTATTTATTCTAACATAGTTTAGAGCCAAACAAATGGGACTTATTTTCCTTCCCGTCCTGGCCAAGCCCGGGTTGCTGAGCTTGGTGCCAGAGGGCTCCTGCAGGAGAGAGCATCATCTTCACCTGGGTCACAGACAGTCCTTGTCTACGCACAGGGTGTTCCTGTGGCTCTCACTGCCCTTCCTGCCTTTGTCCTCCTTCTGCATGGGAAAAACAGCAGATAGACCATGTAGCATCAGAGTTGTGCTCTCTGGTGTCCCTCAGCTTCTCTGCTACCCCTCTATAAACTCTCCAACTCATTATTCTTCACTTATTTGAATGGTCAAAGGGATCTCTGGGGATGTTTAGAAAAGGACTGATTTCTTTAGGGCTAATTGAGGTGTAAATGTGTCCATCATGGCAAGAAGGCTGTAGAGAGCAGAGAAGCTGCACTGCTCACAGCCCTCTGTAATGCTCTCATCTTGTGGTTATGATGTGGAAATGCAAACCACTGACTAAGAAAACAGGGATTCCATTTGGGTGTCATTAGCCCCTCTTTCAGTGTTTCTGACTGAGCAGCTGTCATTGGGACAATGACATGTCCCAATCTTTTATATTTCTGTTAGGAAGGAACAGAGCATGGGACATGGATGAATGTTTCTAGATGAATGAAACGTGCAGAAACACATCTCCATTTAATTTTTATCTGCATTATTAGAAGTTGGAGTGATCTGAGCATCTGACTGATGGGCCCTGATTTGAATGCTATAGTACATACTGTGAGAAAGAGAGTAAGCTATTGCATTTCTTTTCAGCAGAGTAGAAGTCTGAATGTTGTCCCCTCATAATCAGTTGATCTGGTTTTAATTTGCTCTGACCAAATCTCAAATTTTTCTGTGAATGATTTTCGTCCTTCAGGGACTATTCCTCCGCCCCCTCAACTGATGTTGCAACTGGAACAATGCTTAGAACATTTATAGTGCTTTTTTCCTCCTGTTTTTTTTTTTTTTAATAAGTGGTCTCTGAACTGCTTTTTCTTTTATAGTTTCACTGTCTCTATTTTCAAGGCATGCACAGGGACTCTTCCTCCCAACTATAGCTATTTAGCTTCCTTTGAAACATGGTAGTAAGCTAAGCTTGATTTATTTTCCAAAAATGCAGGATTTTTTTTAAAGGAAATTGATCTCCTGCTCTCATTATTAGCTCAAAACCAGGTCATAATGAAGCAAAGCTGTAAATCATATCCAGTGGGACTGCAATCAGAACAAAACTCAACTCAGCTTCTTCTATCTAGCCCAAATTCACTCAGTTCAAGATAAAAGATTTTACATCAGCTTTAAGGTAGTGTAGGATTAGGTCCATAATCCTACATTTACTTTAGGTGATCAATATTATTGCAGGTGAACTTGGAGAACAAGAACTTCTCCCTCAATCATATACTTCAGGGACAGAAAGTTACCTGAAGCTGCAGCATGTTGAGTATTTAATTACTGGTTTAAGATACCAGTCTTCAGTGGGAGCAAATAGGATAATTTGATATTATTGCTTCTCATTGCACAGCTGTCACTGCTACTCTCTGTTACTGTCACTGATAAGACTTATAGCATTATTTGAGAATTAAGCTTGCAAAATTTTGTGGCCAGACTTCTCATAAAGGTGTTGTGCCAATTTTACCCTTAATGACTGTATACATATGTATACAAATATTTTATATACATATAAAGTATTTTAAATTGTTGAAATGGTCTTCAAAAGCCTTATAAATAGTCTTAAATCAAACACAGTGGAAAAGGTAGCACAAGATGTTGTGTTTGCTGAATAGATTCTTAACTGTTTCACAGTTCTGGTGCTGCATTTATTCAAGAGATTCTCCTCTTATAGTCTTAGCTGTTGTAAAGAGGTGGCCATAAAGGGGGCTTATATAACAACACTGACAAAATAAGGGTGGTAGCAACTCCATTCAAGATCAGGAATCAATTTGCACCATACAGAATAAATCAGAGAAGAAAGAATACTGCTAGAATGAAGGAGAGAGTGCAACAAAAATATACAAGAAGATAATCTGTGTTCATGATACGGTGTCATATGATTTTGTAAGCCAGTAAAGTTAATTTTCCATGGTCTCTGATTTTTTTTTTCTTGGTAAGACTGTATGAAGAATATAAATTTTAATCAGCTATACATGTTTACTAGAACACTATTGAATTTTCTTGCCAAAATGTGCAAGACCTTTTTTCTCAGTTAAATAAACTAGACAGCCCTTGGAAAAAAAATGTTTTATGGGTGTGAAACAGAAGGAAATATAGCTGCAGTTTAACTGATAATGTATATTCACCTGCAAATCTAGTACAGACGTATGAATTCTCTGTTCTACACACTCCAATGCAGAAACAAATAGATTTAACATCATTGATTTTCTTCTTTCCAGCAGCATCTGTACAGAAACTCTCAGTTATTCCGCCGTGTAGTATGGATCCAACTCTTGAGTCTATTTTATGTTATTATTACTCCTTGGAAAATATATTTATGTGGGTAGATATAATTTTTTCATTATGTACAATCCACTTTTTGTAGCATATCAGCCGGCGTGCTCTGAAAAAAACTTCATGGGAAAAGTAGAAATTTCTCTAGTTTATGGACTTGTACCAGCAGATAATTGAAATTATGTTGCAAATAATTAAATTGCTCTTCAAAGACAACAAAAAATCTTGTCCAATAGAAAATGTGAGGCAGCTGAAACCTACAAGTTTGTACTAGCTCTCTACTAACAAAATAATCTGAAGGACAAATAGAGCAAAAGTAAATAACCATTCAAATGCTTACCTCGTGCAATGGTGAGTCACTGCTCAAATGCTTTCGACATACACCCTTTCTCTGAAGCTGCCCAATTTATCACATATTGTTTCCCAAGTGTCTTGGATATGCATAGTTGCAAGAGGTCTTAAGAGATCCACTGCAGAAATTGTCTTGCTTGGAAGAGGATTGGCTATATTGAGACCAACTATAAAAATATCTGTCTTAAAATCCCCTAGTGAAGGACTTTTTCTGACAACTATAGCTAGCTTTTTTCCCAAGTGGTAGACTGTCTTTATTATTGTAATAAATGTTCTTGAAAGCAGCATATTTTTACAGAACAAATTAAATTGAATTTTTTTCCTACCCCCAATGGGCATGAAGAACAATTGAACAGATTTCCTCTTCTTTCCTAGGCCAAGCAGGCCAACTGTTTCAAGCTACTCATCTTACCCTGAGGAAAGTCCTTGGAAAGTGAACCAGATTTGCTTTCTCAGACATTGTGCAGTTGCTGGCATGGTGGGTGTTAAGACTGAAGCTGTTTTTACAACACAAAGAAATTAAAAGAGCAACAACTGATTTGTGGGAGAATCTTGCAGAACTAGGTTCATCACTCATTGACGTAAAACACACGCATATTTTCACAGTATGTGAGTATCTCCATCTGCCTATTTCATCACAGTGAACTTTGAGACCTTCAAAAATGGGCTACTTACATCCTGCTTCTCACTTTACAGAAACTAAACCAAGACTGTCACAAGTGAATTTCATCAGTCCCAAAAATGAGTGTGAAAAACAAAATTCAATCCTTCAGCTACCTCAGATTCTCAGTAGTATCAGGGTGATGGAATCATTTGAGTTGGAAGGCACTATAAGGATCACCTTATATGCTGTGGATCACCTATGCTGTGGACAGGGACAACTTGCACCAGACAGGATTGCTCAGAGCTCCATCCAGCCTCTAATCAATTTGGTGACTTTCTCTGGGACTTCCTTCAGCAGGTCCCTGTCCTTCCCGTGCTGGGACCCCAGAGCTGGATGCAGTGCTCCAGGTGGGTCTCAGCAGAGCAGAGCAGAGGGGCAGAATCCCCTCCCTCCCCTGCTGCCCACAGGGCTCTGGATGCAGCCCAGGACATGTTTGGCTCTCTGGGCTGTGAGTGCCATGGCTGGGTCATGTCCAGCCTCTCACCCCCAGCACCCCCAAATCCTTCTGGGCAGGGCTGCTCTCGGTCTGTTCATGCCCAGCCTGTGCTGGTACCAGGGGTTGTCCCTACCCAGGAGCAGCACCAGCACTTGTTAAACCTCATCAGATTCCCATGGGCACTTCTTGAGCTTGCCCAGGTCCCTCTGGATGGCATCTCATCCTTCAGGTGTGTCAGCAGCACCACTCAGCTTGGGGTCATCTGACACACATAATTTGCTGAGAGTACACGTGGTCCCTTCATCTAGATCATTAATGAAATTATTTAGTAACACTGATCCCAGTACAGACCCCTGAGGGACACCTCTTGTCACTGATGTCCGTCAGGACTCTGAGCCATGCACCACTCTCCTCTGAATGCAGCTGTCCAACTGCTTTCCTAGACATCTGAAAGTCTACTCATCAAACCCATATCTATCCAGTTTAGAGAGAAGGATGTTGCAGGTCACCATGCAAAAGGATTTGTAGAAGTTCAGAAAGATATAACCCTTCCCTTGTCTGCTGATGTAGTCACTGCATCACAGAAAGTAAGTGTGTTGGTCAGGCAGGACTTGCCCTCAGTGAAGCTGTGCTGGCCGTCCTGAATCACCTCTCTGTCCTTCATGTGCCTTACCACAGCTTCTAGGAGGATCTGTTCCATGATCTTCCCAGGCACAGAGGTGAGGCTGACAGGTTGGTAATTCCCAGGGTCCTGCCTTCTACTCATTTTAAACCTGTGTACTATGTTTTCCTTTTTCCAGTCACCTGAAACTTCACCTGACTGCCATGACTTTTCAAATATTGTGGACAGCTAAAACTACACAGAGGAATAAAAGTTCAGCCTGAAACAGGCAGTGGCAAATAGAGATGTGTCATCTTAAAATTAAGGTGAGGCTGCATTTAACTTCAGCTGGTGTGGAGGACAAACTCCTGTCAACTTCTATAGAATTGATTCAGGGCTTTAGCCAGCGTACAGTTGTATGAGTTAACTTCATAATCTACAACCACAAAAACCAAGTATTCTCTCTAGAAACATGCTCACTGCTGTATTTGAACTTGCCAGGCTTTCCCTGTTGCTCCATGGAGTCTGTGCAACCAGAACCATGTCTTGATGTAGGACAATGGGTTTCTGGTCCCCTTTGATGGAGATCAGAAGCTGAAGGGACACTACAGAGTAACAGGGCATGCAGAGAGCCCCATGGCTGCTACATGTGGTCTGGGCTCCTCCAGTTCTTACCCTGCTGCAGCCTCACTCTACTCTGAAAGCTGGGGGAAAGCAAGAGCATAAAACAATAATGAAACACCTTAACTGCATTAATGGCATATCCTTTTGCCATGTCCTTTAATTCTCTCCAAGAACTTAGCACGTAGTCAGCTCCTCTGAAGTTGTTCATAGAAATCTGAGCAAATAGACAATATCTGAATAGAAAAAGGGCTCTATTAAAATTATTCACTTGAGGACATCCACAACCTACTATTATGAACATTAGATTTGGGTCAGCACAGTGTGTTGAAATAGTTTTTATCTATAGGACTTCAGCTGTGTGCTGTGCTGTCCAGTTTGCTAATCCCCAGGCAAGTCTTTATCTAACAAAATATTTTATCTTCCTCTGCAAAAGAGACATTGCAAAAAACCCTTTAAATCAGGATTTTCTAATATTTAAAAGTTCTTTCGTGACGTGTCTTCTGAGTTGCAGTTGAAAGAAGAAAAACTTGTACTAGGAGCCAAACAACTGCCAGAAGTAAGCCAAGTGTATTTAATTTGAAAGATGTAACTGCAGTTTTATTCTAAAGCTGTAATGTCACGAGATTTAGACATTCCACCTCTTGAAATCAGGAAATCCAGACAGTAAAATTGCCAACTTCACATTTTTATCATTTACTTTTTTAAAAGGTATCCTTTTTAGAGCTGTGTATTGCTGTCAGCCACTGTCCTTTTACTTCATGCTTTAGTCACAAAGATGTAATGAATATTTTGCACCTATTATCTGATTTATCTCTATAAATATTTTTACTGTGTAAATTGCATTTTTTTAATCCTTAATTTCTATTTGTAAGTATGAAATAAACTATTAGTTTTATTTGTATCAATCTCCATAACATCAGTGCTGTGCTTGCCAAAAGCCCCATTAAAGACATATGTGTTTTGACACAGCAGTTCTTGTGACAGAATGTGTACCACTTACTAGCAGCTGCAGCTACACTGGTTACTGAAAATTAAACTAAACAAACTGAGAGCTACTTGAAGAAAGTGTTTTTGATACCCTATCAAGAGTTTTGCAAGGCAAAGTTTCAAGCTTTACCTTAAAAATAACTCTCCTTAAGTCCTATTTCCAGTCAGCCAATGAACCCACAGTTTGCTAATTTGTGTGAGAAAGACACATTATTCAAATCCAGCTCATCTCTGTGATTTTGGAATCCCTCAGTAATACATAATAATTGTAAATGATGTTTGTCTTGATGCAACTACTCTTGGAACGGTGCATGATGTAATTTATGTATGGAAAGAAATAAAAGGAGAGTTTCGGAGAGGTTCGGAGAGGTTCGGAGAGGT
>VZRF01003203.1:156927-178884 GCA_013396875.1 Vireo altiloquus
GAGGAGAGGAGAGGAGAGGAGAGGAGAGGAGAGGAGAGGAGAGGAGAGGAGAGGAGACTGGCTCTTTTTGCAGCAACAGCCTCAGTATTTGCCCACTCCAGAAATATGGGCTTGAGAGACTGGATTTTTTATCAGATAAAAACCCTGGCCACGTATTTAACATTTGTATTTTTAATATAGAAAGTGATTAATCAAGCGAGTTGATTGAGGCTGCGAAGCAAGCCCCACCTGATTTACACACAAAATTTCAAGGAATCTAGTAAAATTCTTCAAATGTGTAGGGGAACCTTGGGAAGAGTGAGATGAAATGAACAGGAATTTAATTCATAAACAGTTCAGATCACAATTTACTGAGGGTAAGGAAAAGAGTGCAGTAGAGTGCCTTACAAGTTAAAGTAAGAATTGAAACCATTGCTCTGCTTACAGGGAAATCCTGGTAATATCACAGGGGTTCAAAAATCTCAAATAAATAATGTCTTTTTCAGAAGACATATTTAGTTTCTTCCCATTCTAATCACTAAAATTTACATTTTAATTATTACCTGCAGTATAAGTGTTAATAATTTTGTGCAAACCATAATAGAATAGTACACAGCATAGAGTCAGAAATAAGCATATTTTTTTCTCAACTTGTGTCTAGATTCAAGACATTTGCAAAAGTGACTCTCATTGGGGTAGGAAAGAAAAGTTGATGCATCCAACTCACAAATTAGCTGCTAAAATTTAGTCATACATTGTAAAATGTTCACCTAATTGTCACCTTGAAAGAAATTGTAATAAAGCAAATAAACCAGCATGAAAAATGTCTGGAAATACGAGGAGAAATTGATGAGAATCAGGACCTTACTTTGCATTGTACCAGATAACAGTGAAGTATCTTCTGCAGCCTTCAGTCCCACATTTTATTTCTAGGATTACAGTTAAGGATTGTTTTTCTGGGCACACTGTGCACAATGTTTTTATCAGAGAATGCATCTATTCTAACTATGAGAGGAATACTTGAGTAGCAGGGTAAAATTTTGATGAATCATAGAATACTTTGTGACCAGAGGAGAGTTTATTCCTGCTTTTGTGTTCTGAACGATAAGTAATGGATTACTGGCTGGTTCTTGTTTCATCTGGACAGGTTCACTCATACAAATTCTCTATTATCACTTTACCATATTTCAGAATGCAGCAACACAAAGAAGAGTGCACTTGTAGGCATCAAAGAAAATGTAGCCAAAATTTCTTATTATCTGTATCTTGGGAAAAGATAAAATCTTAAGTTAAGAAATTAAAAATTTACCATTAAAAAAATTAAAAGTCTGATGTACCTATATAATTTAAAGACCATGTGCTGTGGAAATAAACCCCGTGGGTTAGTGAGGAAGAATATGTGCATCATTCTCTGGGCTGCACAGTGAAGTGGAAATGCTGAAAGAAGTTTTCCCTGTCATCCCTTGTGGAAGAATGGAGTGGCAGTTACATGACCTGCATTGTTTTTTCCAAATGACCAAAAATAAAGATGGGATGTATTTCGTATGAAGAGGGAACAAAAAAAGAGCTGTATGATAGCTCCAGGTCATTATCTTGGCTATACCTACTGCCTGAAATAGTAAGAATAAAATACTGTCTACCAAAATTTCCTCCATTTTCTTCTTAAAGGTGCAGTTGAGTAAACGAGGTTTTTGTGGGAAACAGTTACTTTCAGTTATCTTCTTCATTTTTTCATATCTTCTTCATTTTTTTATCATATCTTTTATCATATCTTCTTCATTTCTTCATATCTTTATTTTTCTATTTTACTTTTTGGGAAAGCATGACAGTGAGTAACAAAACATCTGGGTACATCTTATAACCCAAGATACTTTTGTAAATGGAATACTATATAATGGCATCCTGATGTGACATCCAGCCCAGAAAATCTCAAGAAAAATTAAGATTTTTTAGCAGTGGGTAGGTTCTGTTTAGCAGAACAACAGTGTATGTTCTTCTAAATAGAAATATTTTTCTTTAGAATAAGCTTTTTCAGGAAAAATACTGTAGTTGCAATTTAATTGCTGCTCTCAGTAGATGATCTCCACCCTATTTCAGTTCTTGTAAGACTGAGAGATTCCTCTTAGGTAGGAAATTGTCAGGCTTTACTTCAATTCAGACATTTTTTTTTGTTCTTCAGAAATGAACGTGGTCTAATTATGATCTCTCAGATACAAAAAAGTAAAATTCTGACTGGATGTGCCAGCCAGGGTTCTGAGCTGTGAAGCATTTCCAGAGCAGCCTTCCTAGATCCTGGCTACAGGTAACAGCTCAAGGACCAGGACTCCTGGGGTACAGGCAAGAGCCTGTTGTGCTCCTGTATCGAGTGCTCACCTCTTCAGGCTTCAGCTCTCCAACCCACAACCGGGCTGGCACCCAGAAACATAAATGATTTTTCTCACATACCCTAAGGAAGAGATCAACTGCTTTTAATTCTGGTCTATACCAGTGGTAAGAGCTACGATCTGTAATTTGGAAAAAAAATAATCAATAAATGACCCTTTCATTGGTCGTTGAAACACGGTGTGATTTGTGAGGAGCTCAGGCATCCTCAGGCACATCTCCATCTCTGATAGGGGCCAGGCAAGCAGCAAGGCCACAAGTTTTATCTGCTTAGTGTTTAATTGTTTCACTGTAAGCCTCTTACCCTGAAGGCCACTTAAAAGAGTGTGGCATCATGGAAGGACTCTTGTCCTAAAACCACAACATCCTTCTTTATCTGCCCGAGATACTTAGGGAAATTTCTCAACAGTGCCTTCTCTGAAAGCAACACTCTTTGGAGCAATGGGAAATGAAATCAAGTCACTTTTGACTTTTGCTGCCATCACTGTCAGTGGCTGTCTCAATTAAAATTTTTATCTTACACAAGCAAAGCTATGATACAAAAACATCACTGCCAGGACTTTTAACATGAGCAAAACAGTGTATTTTTACTTCGTCTTATGCTTGGAAATGGTTGAGTCATATTGACTACAATTTTCACAAAAAAATTTCCCTGGAGGCAGATAAGCAGATAAGAAAATTTATTGATGAAATGTTCTGCTAGACAGCATGATAATTGATGAAAAAAAATGGTTTTTAAAGCAGGCATGAGATGCTGTAGCTCCCACATGTCAGGAAATATAGTATTAAAATAGTAATAGTAATATGGTAGTAAAACTGTAATATAGTAGTAAACCACCAAACTGTTATTTAAATCTCATAACAATTCAAAGGACTGATTTTTTTCATAAGCCCATTTTACAGAAGGGATCTCAGGATCCCTGTCCTGAGACTGACACCAGCAAGGACCACTTGCACCTGGAAGTGCAATGATGCAAGGTGACAGAAAGTGCAACCTATGTTTTTCATAGTTTGGCTCTGAGATGTTTCACCTGCACAGGATGCTTCACCACTGCATGGTATCGTGTGCTCATTAGTGCATACCAGCAGGTGGATTTTAGCTGATTTACTAGAAAAAAACATTGACAACTGGCCACAGAGACTCTCTGACACAGCTGAGGTGTGACTCATGCTGGAGTCAGAAGTCTGGAAGTGGGTTCCTTCCCTGAGACAGGATGTTCCCTACTGCCAGATTTCTCTGTGAACTATTCATTTGTCTTCTGAATAGAATTAGTCCTCCAATTTTTCTGACTTTGACTTTATACTGAATGTTCTAGGAAAATAACTTTTCATCAGGCATCACACAAAACACAGTTGTTTTCAACATACAAAAGGACTGAATGAGGGTGGTAGGCAAGAGGGGCACTAAAATCACACAGCCGTTTTTTTGCACTTACCAGATCTCTCATGGTAGTGACTATTACTAGAGAGTAAGGAAAGAATGGACCTCAGAATGTTAATACTCTGCCTCTGTATCTCTCCAAATATGTACAGATATTTGTCTAATCTACTCCTAAAATCTGGTGATGGTGATGATCATCTAGTGCATGCAGACTCTGTATTCCAGTGCTAAACTGTTTTAGGATTAGAAGTGTTTCTTTGTGTTTTATCTGGCAGTGAAAGTGACATACCTACTTATCCTATTTGCTGAAGAGAAGGAGAACTGTTAGCTCTCCCTTTTCTGTGTCTCTTCTGGCCTGAGGTGATGCATGTGCCAAATCTCAGGCTTCTCTGCAATAGTCCAACCCACCTCATTTCCTTTAGCGTGTTCCCACAACTCATGTTTTTTGTTCTCTGGGTGCCTGACTGCACTGCTCTGCACTCCTCTCATTCACACCAAGCTATTGCAGCTTCCCGAACAGGAGAGGGTGCTGGGCCCTGCCAGTCCTAAGCAGAGCAGAAGGATTTCTACTCATCTGGAAGGATATATTCCTCCACTTGGAAATTTGAATCTTTTTTCAGAATCATGATGGGACTCTCATTCTGCCTGTACTTCACAATGATCTTAAGATCCTTTTCTTCAGCTTGTTGTTCTTGTTCCCATGCTGCTGACACTTGTCTGCATACAGTACTCTGCAGCTCTCTGGTTTGTCTGAGGTGTTTTGATTTCTCATTGTCTGCTCCAACAATGAACCTGCTGCCTGTTCTCCTGCCCAGTTACCAGTAAGAACACTCAACAGGACTGGACCTTTGACAGCTGTCTGTTGCTCATCTTGCTGTTATCTTATTTAGAAATATATATCTATATATACATCTATGACTATATCTATATATAACAATCCAGTAACAGGCATTAAATCAGGTGGTCTGCAATGCCTTCATTGTAACTTTTATGAAAAAGCCCATCAGTGTCCTTTTCAATGTTTTAATTCAAGATTTTTGAATTTTCAGAGTTAACTACTCACCAATTCTGAGGTGGTTATGGTCAGGCTTTTGGGTTTTTGTGTTGGTTTTGTTTGTTCGTTTGTTTGTGAGTGTTTTTTGTTGTCATTTGCTTGGTTTGCTTTTTTTCTCTTTTTTTGCTTTAATCCTAGTTTGCCAGATTTATGTGGTTTAAAAAAAAATAAATTTCTTGAAGGACATGCTTTTTAATTTGTTCCTAATTTTTCTAGTTTGAGATATTACACTTTTATCATTGGTATTAGACAGATATTTCTACTGAATCTTCTTGGTGAATATTGACATAAGGAAGACAAGAAGGGCTTTGGCTTTCTCTACCCCATTTGGCAACAGCCTTCCCTCTTGCTGAATATATGGCCAGTGTTCATATGGGACTTCGTTCATCTTCCAGAACAAATTTCTTCAGGTCTCCTGTTAGCTGTATCTCTATTAGTGACTTGCCCTTTCTGGTTTCTACAGTACATAATTATTTATATACATCCTTAGCAACCTCCCCTAGCTACCCATTCCTGCATATTTGGTTTTTGCGTTTGACCTTGGTGAAAGGCCCCTCTGCTCCTGCATCCTGCCTGTGTAATGGGGAATATGATACTGCTCCCACTTCTTCAGAAGACTATCAGTTCTTCATAACTTCTTTATTCCCTTGCAATTGTTTTTCTAGCTCTTGTGCCTAGACCTTTTAAACTCTTTGTTCTTGGAGGCCAAATCTTTTAATTTTTTTTTTCCTTTTCTACTCCTGTTTCTTTTTCTTTTCCAAAAAATTACTATTTGATTATTTTTCACTCAGTCTTGCCCTGGTTTTCTTCTACTCCTCTGTTAGAATACAAACTAGGATACTGTTTTTACCATCTGTGACAAAATACTCACACATATTCCAAGTACTCTTTGGATATTTCATGTTTTACTGTATTTTTTCTGACAAATGTTCTTTTCGGATGTCTCATATTACATTTATCACCTGTGTGACAGTGCAGCAATGAAAGTATCAGTGGTACAAGAGGGAACATCTGTTATATTTGGCAGCCATGAGATACAGTAGAAATGTGAGTAAATTTCTTATGAACGATGCCATAAATTCAGGCAAATTCAGCTATATCAAGACTCTTTAAGCAAGTATTGCAGAATAAGACTGGATAAGAATAAGAGTAACAAAAATTCTAGAATGAGACAGAGCCTGAGCTGAGAAGGACTAGGGTGAAATGCACTGCTGTTCATGGCCGGAACTTTCCAGCATAAAGTTCCTGACCCCTTGAAATACAGGGCATAGGAAAAAGGAAACCAGGCAGTGATGTTGTGTGAGTACACTGGGCAGTTATGGGGAAGTTCTGAACGATGGGCGTGAATTTTTCTGGTGTCACATGCCTGCTATTAAATCCTAGTGTATCAGATGGCTAAAATTAGAAAAGAAAGTAGTTTTGCAATGCTCCTTTAGTAGGTCATGCATTTGTTTCATATGTTGACTGACACGGTAGCCCAGTTAGTGGTGTGTGACAGCTGCTGGTTTCTGGTCTTACAGGTAATTGTGTTAAGGCATAACCACAGGTTTCAGTCCATGTAACCTCTTCGCCTCACATGGCTTGCTTTTAAGGTTTTAAACTCCATGAAGCCTAGCCACAGGGAGGAATTATTAGTTTTATTAGCAATAAATATTATGAAAAAAGAGACATAAGTTGGAGGACTAGGAAGTAATATTCTTCCAAAATTTGTACTAAAATTTGTAAAATTTTAAGATCCATCAAAATATTCCATTTGATCTCAGTCACATCTAATCTGAAAGTATTGAGCAGTAACCACAACCACAAGATTTTGTGGAGCAGTTATTGTGAAGTGCAAAGTTTGGTAAATTTATTCACATATCCATTGCCCAAGCCGGCAGAATATTTCTGACTTTTAACTTTAAATAAATTATTGTGTGGAACAATTTCAAGATGCCTAAAGAGGGAGGGAGATTCTAAAGAGGAGGGTCTGATCTCTCATACTCAAGAGCCAGCCTACAGTTTCCACTATTCTATTTATCCTAGCTCATTTGGGCAAAAAGATATATATATATATGCTTAGAAAATTATTTTTATGTCCTAATTCCAGAACAGCCAGACTCACTTTTAGCAAGTGTCTCTAGCCACATTGCCAATTTAATAGCCTATATTTGTATTTATTTAGTTCCTTTCACTTTGATACAGCAGAGGGATATGTTTGTTCTTAAAGATGATTTGACCTTGAATACTTAAATATTAGAAGTTGGTTTCTTACCAGGTAAAGTATAAAAAAATAACTATCTGACATGGTTTTAATTTGAATTACATAAAGTACATATAAGGCACTGGAAAAGTGTTTCTTTTTATCTCCTCACTTACATTTAAATATTTATGCACAGGCATCTGGTCAGATGGAATGTGACAGCAATGTCAGTAGCAGTTTTCCATAGCCGGTACAGGAATAAAATATTTTTAAGGGAAGTACATATGAAGGAAAAAGAAATTAATTTACAGGGGATTTTCAGAAATCCCTCATAGGAATCAGTAATGCAATGTTCATATGTAGCTGCTAAGAAAATTTTCCTTATTACAGCTGAGGCCATCACAATCTTTAATGATTTTTATCCACGTTTGTTCTCACAAACTAAGAACTGTAAGCTCAGTTAAAGATAGGGAGCTGAGAAAAAATGTTGCTCAGTTTTGCTTTTATTTTGTTATGTTGTTTTGCAATATTTGGTATTTTCCTGGAAAAGTCCCAGGTCCTGGAAAAAACAGTAAAAGGATTACAAATAAGAACTTTAAGAACTTGATCATGCTATGTGAGACAAAAAAAGAAAAAAAAAGAAAAAAAAGTCATCATAAAACCCCAGAAGACAAATAATAGAAAACCTTTCTTCTTAATTTCCTTATTTTCCTTATTTTTTTTAAGGGAAGATGAAATTATGTTAATGAGTTTTTAGAAAGCTTTGATGAGGCATCTCTTGTGATTGAAAGGAAAAACCAGTAAGAAAAAGCCCCGATTTCAAGTTACTGACTTTTTTTTCTTCAAGTCTGTTGAGGCCCTGAAATAACATTGTGTTTTACAATCCTAATTTCTAAGGAAATAGTGTCGTCATAGAGTAACTTGGGCTTCCAGAGGTCTCTAATCAATCTGTCAGCTCAAAGCAAGACCCTCTTCAAAGCTGAGATGGTGAGCTGTTTCAGCGCCTTATCCAGGTGAATATTGAGTATTGTCAAGGATGGAGACTGCATAGCTTTCTGCTCATGCCCAGCCATCTTCTCTGTAAAAGTTTGTTTAATTTTCTTTCTTGCAAGATGGGATTATTGCCCTTTGCCTTTGTGTGAACCTGAGGGAAGAATCAGTGTCCCTCATCACTAACCACTCGCTTGGCCTGAAGACACAGTGAGGCTCCTCCCTGGGGGAAGCAAGCCCAGCTCCCCAGGCCTGGCCTGGCCTGGCAGGTTGTCACTGCAGTGGAGTTCACTTGGCTCAATGCAGTTTCTCTGTTTCTCGTGCACTGGGTGCCTGAAGTAGGCAGTGCTCTGCAGGGGCTGCAAAGCTGAGGCGATGGGAATATTGTGTCTACCTATTTACCAGACGTGGGCTCACTTGTACAGTCTGCATGCAGGATCGGGTTCTTTAAGGCTTATTAATTTCTATTTGTACTTGGAACTAATATGTTGTTTGCAGAGTTATATATTCTCCATAGGTTCTACGCAAAATCTAACAGTCTTCATTTGATTTTTCAAAGTATGTTGAGCTTTACAGCAACATTTCTGTCCTTATTTGATTCCCTTGGAGGACTTTGATAAGGAATATTTAGGTAGTTTGAATCTGCATGACCTGAAACAAATGCCGGTTTTAGTACAGATGCATTCACACAGACACTATCTAAAAATCAACCCACACTGAAAATGCATGTTTCAGTGTTCACCTTAAACATGAGTCAATCACCCGTGAAAACTGAGAGATACTCAAAGTTTTTTATCAAATTGTTACCTCTCAGCCACCACAGACAATCATGGCAACAGGTTACTCTTTGTCTAGCCTAAAGTATGTTCAGTGATAAAAGCTATCACTTGGATTGTAGTATGGGATATTATGGATAGGAAAACTGAACATGTATTCCAGAAAAGGAATATAAAAGTGTCCGGACAAGTTAAGATGACATGCTCTTCCAGATGGTCTCTGAATTATGCAAGGGTTTTACACTAGAAATATGGAAATAAAGCTTACTGAAATAAGTATAATAATTTAGATTAAATTATTAATGTTATACCATTAACTATCCATTGAGTTAAATCAAAATTTATTCTTTCCTCTAGTTGCTTTTTGACCTGCACATCTGTTTAGGTCTTCATTTCTTGGTGGCATTTACTATCAAAAGAGCCAAAATGGTGGCAGAAAGATATTTTCATATATTTCTGACTTATCCAAAGCAGAAAACACTGAAAATAATGCAAGAGGTTCAAAGATCACATGCAATTTTCAATTTGGCTGACCAAAGCCCTGGGTTGATCATACAGTCTGAATCACTAAACAGAGTGTGATTATCAGCCATTGTTAGTAACAAGTTGCACTCTCATTAAACAATCATTGACTCATTAAGTTGACCCAGCTAGAGATTTTAAATAGTTCTTGTTGCGGCAGTTGCACCTCCATGGTTATGAAATTGTTTGTGACTTGCTCTGCTTGACTGCTTGTTTTTCGTTGCTTGAGCTGGGTGATTTTTACTGGACTCAAGTTGGTACTGTTTACTCCTTTTGTCCGAATGACTGACACTTTGAGATTTCTGAATGGGAATTTTACCTGCAATATATGTTATCAGATGCACAGTAGGCTGTTCTGAAGCTGATGAAAGTTCTTGAATGCATTAACGTATTAATTGTGACCCCATAAATCAGAGATAAATAAGGTCTGTGATTAGAGACCTTCCAGTTCTCATATTCCAGACAGTATTTGGAGGCACCACCAGCATCAGAACTTATCTCTGTTTATCTGAATTGCAAAGCCCATTCTGCACCTTAATGGAAATAATTTGTGCTTCTATTTTAGCTATCCTGGAGAAATGGATTGGAGCACTTCACTCTGCAGCAGTGAGCCAGCACCAGATGAGAAGCTCTGTGCTCCTGCCTGGATGGCGTGACTTGATGTTTGCCAGATGCTTTGAAGTCGTCCTCACTCCTGGTCAGGTTAGGGTAAAAGCAAGTAAAAGCATTTTATTTACAAAATCTAAACACAGCCGACATGGTTACAGAAGTAACAGGGATTACTAGAATTAAAAGTAAACCATGTGTGTGTTTTCTCTTCCAGGGCTTTCCTTGAAGTCTGGTTGCTGCTAGCAAACTGTTTAGTCAGTCTCCAAAACTCTGGTACACATTGCAGTCTTTAAATCTCAAATAGAATATTGTAGTTACAAGGGCAAATGGGAATTTTCTATCCAGCATCTTCTTGGGTGAACCAAGGATTCATTCAATCTCACATCTTTTGCTCTTCCAATACTCTTCTCAAGCGAAAACAAACATTGTCTTACTTGGGAGACAGATCTGACATACTTATGGCAGGATCCTTAACTACTCTTGTGGTTAGTTAAACAACTAAAAAGTTATCCACCTCTATAATCCATCAACTTTTCATTGTGGCCAGTGGATATTAATAAACTTTTCACAGCATTGCACACATAGTTCTTCATTAAGGACATGTAACTTAAAAACAATGCTAGCATACAAACACCAAAATGTATTTAATGCCTTTGGCTCATTGCAGGCCCTTATTTGTGGTATGAAAAGATTAGACCTGCCAATAATCAATAACATTAGGAAGATAATTCCAGATGTCTGACCCTCTAGGATCTTTTCTGGGCATACTTGTATGCTGGCCTGATTTCACCGTGGTTTTCAAGTCTGTCTGTTACAAACTGGGCAGTTCCCTCTTGGGATTGAGCTCTCTTAGAGGAAGAAACTGCCACCCTTGGTACTACAAGCAGTTCAGCAACCTAACAGATATTCTCTACAGTTTAGAAAGTAAGGCCTTGCCCAAGGAAGCTGGTGTTTAATGGATCTGTTGCCATGGTATCTAGATGCAGGCACTAACTGATAAACTTGAAGTGTGCACCAGACTACCATGACCAGTTGTGTGGCACCTTCAGGGGGACCTTCAGTATCACAGTTCCTTCAGGATTGTTGACTCTAAAGTTCAAGCACAAGAAGTCTAGTAGATTTTTACTCTATGTTCTCCCAAATTCATGATGAAACGAAGACAAATAATAAAGTATGTATCTCTTGTTATTTATGAATATGGGCTTTTTTGGCTGTGGAAAGGACTAGCTAATGACAGCCAAATTATTGTGTGTTTTAGGGTCTTCATTACTCAATCATTTGCACTTCAGTTGTCCTTGTGAAATTGTATGCACTTTGTTTTTTGCAGACTACGTACAGAAGGGACCTTAAGCAAACTGGTGCCTTTCATAATGCTCCTCTGCTAGCATTTAAAATGCAGTGATTCATCTGATGGATCATTTAAATTGACTTCAATAAACAGAGATTTCCAGTAAAACATGGAAGTAGAAATGGAAAACACTCAATCAGCAGCCTAGAGTTTTCCAAAAAGCAATAATGTAATTTTATATGTTTTCATCTGAAGCATAACATGTCCTGAAAATATCAGTAGATATAACAGTAGAAAAGTTACAGATCGTATCTTTATCTTGATTTTCTCACATATAAGAGTTACATCATTATAATTTAAAGTCAAAATATGACTGAGTAGTGAATTTGCCTGGATGGTTGGCCACTGTCTTTCCTATAGGGAAATGAAAGATTTATTTCAAAATTCTGGCTGGTTTTTGTTTGTTTGTTTGGGGCTTTTTGGTTTTTTGTTTTGTTTTGTTTTGTTTCTAAAATTTATGTAACTATTAACAGCTAAACATGGAGAGTGTAAAGAGTGTAAATTCTGAACATCAAGAGGACCATTAAATTGTGATTTATTTTTGCTATCACATATTAAAACCTTCAGCTCACTGCAAACTTGCAGTTGGAGGTTTGGTGTTGCTGAAAAGGCAGGATAGAGACTTGCATTCATCACCAGTGTCCTCCCCACTGTGCTGGACACAGAAACTGCCCAGGACTTGTCTCCTGAACAAGGACATCTCCTTATTCCATCCCATCATGATAATCCAGACAAAGAAGTCAACCCGTGCTCTGTCAGTCTGTCATCCATTATCAGATATACTGAATATACCTGATTTTGATGACATGCATTTTACTGATTCTGCTGATCCTTCAGTTCATCCATCTCTGAAATTAAACCTTTGGACAACTTGTAATCTACTTACTCAAGTACCTAAGAACTCAGAGGAATTGACTACGAAACTTTCTGCCTCAGCTCTCTGACAATGCACAGCAGCTCATTTTTCAGCTGCATTACACTGGCATGTAAATACACAGAGGGTGACCAGGGAAACAGACCTTGCTGCCTCTGCAGATTCGAGGGTGGCTGTCTGCAGATGCTGCTCTCTGGCTGATATTTGTTGCCAGTGATCTCTGAGCATGAAATGTAAATATAAGCTAGCTTAAAATACTGATATTGGAAGGTGTATTTTATATAAATTCAGTCAAAATGTCCTCAGAAATATTTTGTTAGTCCTTGCACTTCTTTGTACGGCACTGGTTGTTGTTATCTGGGTTGGGTATTATCCTGAGTGTGTCAGATGATGATGAAAAAAGGAACAGGCTCACATGCAGCACCTCCATTGCTGCACTGCTTGTGTGCTTGGAAATGGGCAGCATGCCCAAGAATACTGCAGCACATCCACGCAGTCAGTGGCCCAGCCTCTCACCACATACTACTGCATTAGATTTGAGGTACATTCTCAGGTACTTTGCTTTCTTCTCTAAGGTCAAGCTCTTTTTTGTCTACTGGGTTTAGTCTTACTTAGGTAGCAGTGGAAAAAACAAAGAAAGAAGCTTTTTTTCCCCTGGCCATATCAAATGAATATAGAGGGCCAAATTATCAGCAAGGAAAAGACCAGCAAAGACAATTAAGCTAAGAGTTTGATCCAATACACCTAATAGAAACTTGATCCTGGGAAGCGGATAATGTTGATCCTGCGTAATGGGAGGAAATTAATAATTTGAATCATATTTTGTACCAAAATAATGTGGTTCAATAAAGAAAAAAAGCTTATGTTATTAAATAAACTGAATTATTTGTAAAGAGGTTAACTGAATAGTGTATTACAGTTCAGTTTCAATTGATCAGATTTCAGGGTTAGGTGGGCTGTATTTCCGTATGGTCCTTCACACAGCCCAGCCCGTTTTTGATAAGGACAATGTGCATTAGATCTGCCTAGATGAGTTTTAGCTACTGGTGCCTCTTCTCCCTCACGTGTGGGAAGTGGTTCTGCACCTTAGTGGGAGCTAAGACATACCTGTGTCTATGTTCCTAGACACACAGACAAGTCCTCTTTTTCTAGCATAAGTCAGAGGTGGGATTGATCCCTCAGCTTCAATGTGACAGCAGCAGGGCTGCACTGCCCCTGTGCCAGGGCATTTTGCAGCCTCATGGATTCATCCCAGACTGTTTGTTTCTCTGCAGCTGCTGCCAGGACCATCCCCAGCGCCAGCCCAACTGGCAGAGAAATGCCTTGTCCTGTCTTCTCCAAAGTAGGAGTGAGATAAGGAGGTGTGAGGTGACAGCTCCTTTTCTCTACACATGCTCAATCTGACAGTCTCTGACTCTGTCTTGCCTTCTTCTGTTTTTCAGTTCTGAGCAAGATGCAAACTGGAAGGTTAAGCATGTGGAGAATTTTAAAAGTAAATGTTTCAAAAAGTTTTGAGCTGCATGTGCCATCTGGCCCTCCCAGGTAAATATTTCATAAACCAATGAGATGAAAAGTATGCAGAGGCTCCAAAGTTTTTAAAAATTAAAATACTTGGACTGAACCATTCTATGGGAAATTAAAAACTGGGATATTGCTATGATTCAGCTTAATGGTTTTTAACACCTGTGGACCTATTTTGGATGCTGGGTGGCTTGCCATTGAAAATCTATTATCTTTCTAGACTTTTTAGACAATATCTTGCTAATTAAAAAATTTTTCATCACACCAGCTGTAGTTATGGTAGTTCTTCACAGAAAGGATATTCAAATTTACTATTTCCTTTAGTAAAATCATTAAATCCAAGGATCTTTTTCAGTTTTGAAAAAACCATTTTTTTCAGAAATGCCAAGCAACCACCCATATTATCTTCTGGAATATTAGACACTATTTCTTTTTTATGCATAAAAACACAGTTTGGGAGGCAGAATCTGCTTCAAAATGGACTTGAAAGGGACTTTGAAAGTGTCATTTTTTTTGCCATTTTATGAACACTGAGGAACATTGCCTTTGATGCTTTTCTTTGGAAATACTAAGATTGTTAAGTGTTTTCCTACCTGACATTTGTTCATTATTTTTACCTAGTTAGTAAAGTTAGATCAGTGTTATATCCTGAAGTTATAGCCTGAATCAATTTGGTACTCAATTTTGTTGTTCTTCATTACCCTGGAAGAAACTCTAAGGAGTTTTTAGGAATTTTACTGTTACCCATCAGGCCTTAGTTGAAGTGGCAAAAATGTCACGTATTGTATTGGAGTGGTTAAACAGCCGAAAACAAAGGATTGTGCACAGCCCAACAAAAAGTCAGATTTCCTGTCAAATTGCTCAATTGTATTCTCCTTAGTCCATCATGACATCATCATTCAGCAGTTCCCCTGTCATCACAAAGTCTTGGAAGAAAGAGAGAACCTGAATTTATATTGCAAAAAAGCAAGCCAAATAAAAGGAAGACTTGCGTTTGTTTGGGAAAAAGTAAAAACAAAAACAAACCAACCATGTTTCAGAAGAGCTTTATGTGTTACAAAGACACAAAAGGCTAAGTCCTATTCTTGCTTTTTTCTGCCACTGGAGAATTCCAAATGGTATGTGGTTTTTCCCATCCAAAATGCCCTGGCTGTGGAATGAAAGCCATATATCATGCATGGGCAGAGACACAGCGAAGTCAGTGAGCACTGCGTGGGTGTGCAACAGATCACTGCCCAAAGAACCATATTTCAGGGCCTGCTCAGGGACTGTGTTGCAACGAGGTCTGGGGATAAGGGTGTGCTGGATGCTTCCTGCCTTTGATCACTGCAGATCTGCAGTGGCTGCCAAGCCGGAGCAAAGAGGCAGAGCTGATGCGGACCAAAGTCTCAGAGGCCAGCTGCAGTGATCAGAATCATGAGAATTTGGGGAATTCTCAGGTTGTTTTTCTTTAGGCATAGGAACTGAGCTAATAAACTAGCAGCTACTCTGAGAGGAAAAGATGGCCAAAAGAAAGAAGATGCAAATCGAAAAACACTGGCTACCGAAGCTGGGCTAGTTCTCTGGCTTAAATGGTAAAAGTATAAAAGCTAAGGAACGTGTCCCACAGAGAAAAACACTTGAAAACTATGATCGTAGGCTGGAGATCATGGTGAGTCTTGAATGGAGATTTGAAGACATGATAAAGCCAAAAGTGAAAATTCCACAGAGACACAGTAAAATTGCAATATCTGTTGATCTAAAGCACCTAAGAGCACCCCATGAAGGGTGCTGTTATATTTTAGCAAAACTGAAAAGTTTTGGCCCACTGCTCCTGTAGTGACTTTTTAAAAAATATACTATCACGTTTTTTATTCACAGTTTTCAGCCAAAATATCTAGACGGACAATTTAAAGACTTGCCTCTTGTGCCAGTATTGTCCTGTAATAAAAGTAGCCCTTTTCTCTCCTAATTTACCCTTCATTAGAAATGTATGAACAGTAAGCATAGTCATAATATTCATTCAGCCTTCATTTTCCTAGATTATTCAGGACTTCTTTGTTATTCTAGTGTCCTCAACTGAGAGTTGAATACCTCTGACCACCTCAACAGTCAGCCTCCCAGTTTGCTCTTTTTGAAACTTTATTGAACATGGCTTCCTGGAGCCCAAATAAGCAAATTATCATCAGTACCTTGCTCAATTAAGAGAAAAAATATTCTCCCTGGACAATCCTGACAAATATCTCGCCTTTCATTATAAATGCATTATTTTGACATTTCACTGTTGTCCTATGGTCAATTCATATCTGTGTTTTTTCTTCCCTCTAGATATTCCTAGCCGATCACAAACTTCTCTTCTTCGGTTGTTTATTATATTCCCAGGTCTTGCATGTCCTGGAAATTGTTAATTTCCACCCACCCGTTACTCTAGTAAAGTATGTTGTTTGTTCTTGTACTTGCTCCCACCTTTTGAGTCGAGTTTTTAATGCAAATACTTAACAGTGTCTGTCTTGCGGCTGAGCATGAAAAACCCCACTAGTATTCAGACAAGTATTTTCTCTTTGAGCTATACCAGCTGTCATTTCCTCTCTAACATTTCCAGTCTCGTATGTCTGCTAAAAAGTGCAACCTCTAACTCCTTTCTCCTGTCCTTCACACTCCCCTTCTGCTGCCAGATCAGCTTCCTATCTAGCAGAACTCTTGTCTTGCTTTGGTTCCTTTGCCACAAATCATTGTCCTCCTGCCCTTTTTCTAACCAGAAGCTCAATCCATCCTCACAGTTTTTTCACCTTCTCATATGTCTTCGTGGTAGTTGACAGTGTTGGGTGGAAATCATCTGCTGCCCTACTATTGACAATCCCTGTGTTATGAAGTTCCTGCTGTCTGCATCAACCAGCTCTCTTACCCACACCCGAAAAACCTGAAATTTGTTTTTGAACGACTTTCAGCACATCCATCACCCACTTCTCTCACCATGTTGACAGTTTCAAAGTTGGCAAATTATGATATCATCCATCAGATGAGCTGCCTCTTCATGAACAGATGTCTTATCCTTCCCTTATCAACAGACTGGTTTTCACCTGTTCTGTTCCTTTAGTCCACTTCCTTACCCAGTGATCTGTTCCTGTCCCTTTTTTTCATTTCAGGCAAGTCCTTTTCTATTTGCTGAGAGGTTAAACTCATTGCTGATCTGAAGGAGTACTTGTCTCTTCTGATCTGTTTTTATGTTCATGATCCTTCTTCCCAAACTTATATTCTTCTTTGTTACGGCCGTTTAGGCAGAAGTCATGTCACATATTTCTATTCTCTGCCAACCCGGAGTCTCTCTTCCATAGCTTTAAAACACAGGGTTTCAGAAGGTGCTGTGGGTAGGAGAAGGTCTGTCCCAGCACAGAGCAGCTCTCCTGGGATGTCTGACTCAGTCTAGCAGCTCTTGGAGCAAATTACCCTCTGTGACCAGGGCAGTGCAAAGGCCATTTATCCCACTCCTCCCCAGTCAGCAGGACTGGGAAAAGGTGCAGCAACATTGTGCCACTGGTTTTGAGATCTGGACAGCATGGGCAAGAGAGGTTGGGAGCAAACAGCCTCAACTCAACCACACAGGTGCATCTGCTGCACATGTGTGACAGCTCTAGCAAACCTTCCACTACACTCCTGCCATAAAACAGGATTGAAAATGTATTCTCTCAGTTAAGTTCAGTGCTGAAACCGCATTTATACTTTTTGTTTAAAAAGTGCTTTAAAAATCTGATCTTTATCTTTCCCTGTAGTTTTCTGGTATTTGATCTTAATATTATTTACATTACGAAGAACAAGGGTAAATACTCCATCATAGTCACCATCAAGTTTTTTAGGATTTTTTTTCCTCTTCTCTTAATAAATTGATATGTTGAGTGTTTGTTATGAGTCAGGGGATAGACTAGCTGTCCAAAGATTGCTAATGGCTTATCTTTGCTTTATCTTTACAACTTCAGAAAAGTAGCATAGTGACACTAAGGACAACAACAACACTCTAAAATTCAACATAAATCTTTGACATAGATTATTAGCAAATGGCAATAAATCAGTAATTCTGTGTTTTTGAAGGTTATATCACTTTCTTTTCATAGCTCATTATAATTATCACACTTTTAATTAAAAAGTCTGGACCAAAACAAGGTTTTGTGAAGCTCGGCAGTGTTGTTAACACCTGAGCAAAAGCAGTATAAAGAGACAGAGGTCACGCTTTCAGAATCCGGGAGAATATCTTCATTATTACTTCTGCAAGTGGGAAAAATGTGAATCCGAGTATTGTCTCCAGACCACTGAGACAGCAGGCTCAGTCATAACATCCCAGTGGCAAAATAAAAAACCTATGAAGCTGTAACTACAAGCTTCTAAAGAGCATGTGACTCAGAGCTGATGCAAAGATTTCTAATTTCCTGGGTGAATAGGCAGTGTGGTTTCAGCAACATTCCTTCTACATAAACTTCAAGTTTAAGGCTCTCCAAACTAGAAATGCCACTGGGGGAGAAAGAACAAAGCTTTGTGGAGTAAAATGCACATCTAAATGTACCTTTCAAGGAGGACTGACTTTTTCATGCAATGTGGTAAATTACTCCATTACCTTGCATGACGTTGCCTTATTCTTCTTTCTTTGACATGCTGTCATGCTTTTTGTCACTCCAGAGAGTATGACTTTAAAATCCAGCACGTATTTAGTGTAATTAAAACAAGTCCTCATTACTTGAGGAATATCTGCTTAAGGAGTATCTATTTAGGAAGAGAAAGTATTGTGGTTTATACCTTTATTAATATTTAATCTCAGTCTAGAAATCTTGATGTTGGAACTGTAAAAAGCACCTAGAGAAGGCAGTGACTCAGCAGCTAAGTTTCCAAAAGACCAGGGCTGTGATATCCTCAGACAATAATAATCATTCTAAAATGAATATTAAAAAAAATTAACAAGAAAAAGATCCACTGGATAACGTTCATTGTTATTTAGGTAAAATTTCTGATCAATTTGATAGATTAAACTTCTGATTTTGAATGTGATCAAGGCTGCTCATGCCTTTTAAAGGAGTTATGTACCTCATTCAGAGGAACTTAAACTTCCCTCAAAAAAAAAAGAGGAACCTAATTCATGGTGAGATAACTTATGGTTAACTTACCTCAATCCCATGTTAGACAAAATCAAACTGAAGCAATATTTATTTGTGTTGTGTTATGTATCCTGAAATTACGCTATCTTTTACCCTTCTGGAGTAAATTGTCAGATAGAAAAGATCTATTTGAAATACAAAAGCATAGACTCTTTCTGTGGTTCTGAAATTTGATTGTAGAGGACACTTTTTGGCAGAAAGTGCATTTCTGTGAAAGAGCCAAATATATGGCCTTTCAGTAGGTCAGCATTTGTTAGACACTGGAAGTGCACAGGACACCACCTTTATGTCTTTCCTTGGCACCACCAGGAGTGAGGTGTTTGGACATAATGCTTGGAAAGGACAGTGGGTGCTGGGGCTTATGTTGTCTGTCACGACCTAGGCAGCCACCCCTGCTCCTGTCACCAGAATGTGGAAACAGAAGCAAAAGAAAAAAATCTAATCCGCAAGAATTTATAGAAAGAGTCAAGAAAAGCAAACACTCAAGACGAAAGGTGGCCTCTCCCATAGGTCCCAAAGGTCACAGTTGTTAGCACAATGGAGGAAAGGTAATTTGCTTTATTAATTTTGACCTTCATTGAAAATTGATTCTAGATACATCTGTTCATTGAATGAAGAAAAAAAGCTGTTGTTAAGCTTCAGTCAAACATATCAAGACACTGCTAATTTCTTATCTTTGACAGGACTACAGAGTTCTAATAATCAAAAAATAAATATCCTGGACTTCTCTTTGTTGCTTCTGGGGCTAAGGATGAGCTTTGAAATTTTTTCTTTAATAAAACCCAAATATTACACCAATATTTAATTATTTTATTCACACTAAGTGATCATTTTAAACTCTGTTGAGTACTTTGAAATGCTTGAGGCATTATTTCTAGCTTGTGTGGAGGAAGCACGTTGTCTTTTGTTTTGTTACAATGCAGACACAGACAGAGGCTGGTGGCTGTGGGGTCGCAGCCAGTGATGGGTAATTCGTGCAGTGCAGCTAAAGCCCCACTCTCCCTTGAGTAACAGATCTCAGGCCCTGGCATGGACTTAGGGATCTGTTCAAAGGTTTTGGAGAAACAAAGCAGAACAAGTAACAGAAGTGTGGGGTAGTTTAATAAACCTTCATGTAAACACAACTCTCCTGCAGCTGCATCAGAGCACGGTCAGTCAGAGCCAGTTTAGGTATTTCAGCCTGTGTCCATGTCCTGTCATTTGAGTGACTCAAGCCACCTCTGGAACAAAGCTTCAGGATAGAAGCGTCACCCAACCAGGCTGACGAAAATGCTCGGAGGTGTCTCAGACGCTGTCAGTGCCGGGAAACAACTCCTCCTTCTCTTCATCAGCCAGGACAAGATGTCTGGAGGCCTCAGTCTGAAGTGGCTGATGGACACATTGCTTCCTTCTTTTTAATTAAAGATGTTTTAAGAGACCATGGTAGTGGAATTTATACTTATGCAATCACTAGATTTAATTTATACAAAGAGCCTCTTTGTCAGGAAAAATCTGGCAAATAAAATAGCAAAAAGATGAGGGCTTTTGACTGCAAGGTGTGATAGGTCTGGATTAGAGGCTTCAAACAAGAAATAACTGGGAGATTTTTTTTCTTGTTTTGAGACATATCCTCAGGAATTGTACAGGTTGGTGTGAACACTTGGAAATGGAGTCCATTGGCACATGACAAGAGTCCAAAGATCTCTGAAGATCTGCCTAGGGAAAATTTCTTCCAGGTTCTTGTAGATAAAGCAGAAGGCAGCCAAAAGGAAGGAAAGGAGGGCAGTGCTGGAAACTGCACTCTAATTATGGAGATTTTCCCAAAGGGAACTTGCTCGGTGGAAGGACCTTGCCCTCTGAGCCAGGGAAGAGAGGAGACAGATTGCCTCATACATCATCTGTCAGAAGCCAGCCAGTATCCTAAGGATAAGACCAGGAAAGCTTCAATCAACCAACAGTAGCTCTCCAGGGCTTAGCCAGACAAGCCAAGCTAGCAGGGACTGGCCCTGCTCCAATAATTAGGTGTTACAGACAATAGTAGCAACATCACACACATAGTTTCCCAGCCCTCTCCAATCCCACATTTCTGAGGTCCAGCTCAGACCTGGTGTGACCTCCGAGTCCATCCTGGCCAGGTCTCAGCTCTGTCCACTGCATGAAATCAGCCCAGATTTCAAATCCCTACATGGTCCATAAGTGTAAGAGCAGCAGTTTAGGGTGTCATGGCAATTCTCTTTTTCTAAGGTGGGAAGGAAGGAAGAGAGGAGGGAGGGAAGGAGCACAACTCAAAGACTTACCTTTGCTTGGGCACCAGAGGATATGAGCCAGAAGGTACCCTGTTTGCCTGTGCTGAAATGCCACCTTCTGAAACCTGGTGCACAGCAAATGGCATCAGCATGGGAAACTCCAGCAAACAGGTCTCTGATGCTTCCTTTGAACTTTCATTTGCTATGGTGGGCAGCATCACAGAGAAAAATAGAATCGGCTAAAGCTATTTTCTTGGCTTCCTTCCAACTGTGCTGGCCTTAACACTGAGTCATGTATTAGTGTTTCTTTAACCAGAATGGCACCAAAGTAACCTTCTGCTCCCTGCTGCCACAGCAGAGTGCTTCCAGAGGCCAGATTTAAACCTTTTATTCCCAGGTCAACTATCTGAGGATGGTTTCAGTGGCAGTGTGGAAGCAGAGAGCTGATACTGTTCTCCATGAAACAGAAACCAGAGTCAGTCCCACATTAGACCTCAATTCTTAGAAGGTACCATCAGCCTGACACAGCTTGGTGTTATTTTCTTGCTGTGCAGATTGACTTCAGTTGTTTGACATTTAAGCTGTATTTTGTAGCATTTATCCAAATCCAAGCACATTAGCATTTACCCATCCAGCTATTTTCCCACTGAAAACACTGCCTTTGGGCCTGCTATATTTACCAAAATCTAAGATAACCCTGCATCTAGCATAGGCTTATAAATTATCTAGGCTGATTTTTAAAAACTGCTGACATCTGTTTCTACTACAAACCAAAGCATATGACAACTTCAACAAATGTAGCAAAATAAAGAAATAAAGAGGGAATTACTGCAGCAAATAGTACCGATTTCTCCAGTGGAAAGCTCTGTACTCTGAAACCTAACATGATGTTTTCCGGGAAAGGTGCTCTTTCATAGTTATGTAAGGTATTCTGTGTCTACAAGGTCAGCTTGAGAGAAAAAACTTTTAAAAAGTTTTTATAAAAGACAACCCA
>VZRF01003204.1:0-170666 GCA_013396875.1 Vireo altiloquus
GCCCCGGCGCCCGCGGCCCCGCAGGAGCCACCGCGTGGCGGCGGCACCGCGCATGCGCCGGACGGCCCGGGCAGCGCCGGCCCTGGAAATGGAAAGGGCTGGGGGACTGCCCGGGGGACACCGGGCCCGGTGGTGCCGGCAGGACGGGCCGCGGGCTCCCTCCCCTCTCCTTCCCGCAGCCCGCCCCGCAGCGCGCACGGGGGAGCTCAGGCCCGGGTACGCGGAGGCTCCCGCGGCTCAGGGATAGAGCGGGTAGTGGTGAGAGAAAGGGAAACCCTCACCCAAGCGGGCCCCGAAGATCTTGGATATGAAGGCACGTCAGGATTTAAGTGCTGCCAGTAGAAAGCCCTTCCAGATGCTGTCTTTTATTAAAAGCATACGTGGTGCCGGCCACACCTGGTAAAACAGCCTAAGAGCAGAGTACTTGCCAAACATGCAGAGACCAGTTTTCACCCACAGCCTCTGATATTGTCCAGACCTGTGTCTTCACAGGTTGTCCAGACCTTGCTGTCCTTCTCTGGAACAGGCTGGGAACGACCACGCATTAACACTCTGGGAAAACGCTGGACCAGAAAGCATCAAAGGAGGCCATATGTGCTGCATCATAGCCTGCAGCAATGGTGTGCAGACAAAACCTCCAGGTCGCAGATCCTCCTTCTTAACTTGTTTATGGATTTTGTATTTAGCAGTACTTAGGTAAAAACCAGAGATAAACAAATACTGCTGATACTTCTCTGAAAGATTTGCAGTTGTCATCTGCAACTCACATGAGTAAGGCAGGGATTTTTATCTTCGCCTTGAAATTTTTGTTTCCCTAGTCACTATAAACAATATCATTATTCAAGTTTAAATATTGGGTGCAAGTTTTAAATAATACTTCTTGGAAGGGGTCCTTCCATCCGGGCAGGGACGTAATGAGCAAAGCAAGAGGGATGTCCTGATGGTGACTGAGGAAGGATTACAGGCCGCAGACAAAAAAGCTGTCAGTGCCACATGCTCCTGGAAGGGTACTGGTGATCAGAAGGCAATAGAGCCTAAACCTGAACCTGTCACCATCACTTGTTTCATCTCTGCTTCTAATCCTCCACGGGCTCTGCCTCTGTTGGTCTTCTCTAAGGACTGACATGCAGTAACTCCCTCATAGGCAGAAGGCAGGGAGGAGGGGTACTCTTTTCTTACCTCCTTGAGATTTAGTGCAGCGGAGAGCTCTTGGCCACCAGCTGTACCCCAGGCAGGGCAAGGGAGGAGGCAGAGCAGTGAGGATCCTAGTGTGGTAAGCTTGGGAACGGAGTACAGCCTGCGTTGTTCCCACACCTGAGGAGAAGTGGGGACAGTTTCTGGGTCAGGCTTCAAGCCTCAATAATCCTAGTTATCTGTGACGAGGGATAGATGCATCAACTTCTCTTGATTTAGCTGTATTTGGGCTACATGTGTATTTTATTAGCCCCTAATATACAAGCTTTGCATTCCAACAATAAAGAACCAAAATACCTTATGCACTTGTTACTGCTGCTGCCAGAGGGGTGATACTGAGCATGGCAGACTGACAGCCTGAGGCAGTACAGCTGATGTGCAAAACTTTTGCTCAGACTTTCAACATCAGTAATTGTTTCACCATGATTTATCTGCTGTTGACAATCTTGTCCTGCTCCTTGACACTGTAGCTGAAAGACCACTTTTCTCACTATGTAATCTCCTTTTTGAATCCTCTTCTGCCTACCCAGTTACTAAATTCAAAGCAAGCAGCTTACTTTTTGTTTTCAGAAACTACTTGTGGTATTCCTCCTAACTTCTCCTACCTAAGCCCTTAGCATTTGCCTGCTATCTAAATGCTGACTCCAGATGCTTCCTCATGTTTTTCCATGAAGATATAAAGCCAGCTCTAGCAACCATTTCTGAGGAACCTTGGTGTAAACATCTACAAATTTTAAGAACTTAGGAGCAGCTGTCTAGTCCCTTACATTTCCAAATGTGGCAGCAACCGGTCAATTAAGGGAGTGTTAAATGAGGTAGCCTGTGTTGATGCCTTTCCCTAACTGTCCCAGCTTCCAACAATGTTGAGGGAATTTCCTGGGCTTGTGGTGGTTTGATAACCCCCCAAAGATCGCAGGATATTTTTCCTGGTCTCCTGTTGGGACTGTGCAAATTTATGACACCCACAGCCTCTTTATTAAGGAATTCCAAAGGCCTACATCCTGTTGTATCAAACCCACCTTGTTCTGTTTGCTTCAAATGTAATAAAATAATCAAATTAGACAAGTCCTTATGGGAACGTATTTGGATCAATCCCTACCCATCTTTTCCAGACACTTCTGTAGACATCTATTATATCTTCCCCCTAAACACTATCTAGTTCCACATTTAATATGCAAGGCACAGAAAAATAACCCTAAATCAGGCACTCTGCTTTTAAAATAAATATGACATCCGTGAGTGATTAAAATTCCTCTTATGAAGCTTGCTTCATAATAATACCAGCATTCTATTTAATTATATTGATTTTGTAATGCTGCTTTGCAAGATTATGTCTGTACAGCAAGCAAGCCAAAGAGACAGGCAAGATGGACTATTACTGTCAGACCAAAACATGGGTAAACAGAAAACTGTAGTAAGGCAGAGAATGGGACATGGAAAATTACTGTAACAGTTTACAGTCAAACACCATAGCCAAGTTTCTCAGCAATAACATGCTGGCATGTATGCTGCTGGGTAATCTAGACAATAATCAGGCTGTGATAATATTCCTGTGCTAATAAATATTTCACAAGTTGCTGGTAGGGTCAGAAATTGATTTATAGATCAAAGTGGAAAGTCATGTGAAGGAATTCTAATTAATTCTAACAAAAGATCAAAAAAGAAGTATTATTTTTTAGTTCGAATAAATAACTTGTTATCACATAGAAAATACCGATTATGTGTGCCTTTTTAAGTCTTGTTTTCTCTAGTTCTGAAGGTCCAGAAATTCCAAAGCAAATGAGAAAAAGTGAGATTGATTTCAAGTTCTGCCAGGGATACTTGTAGCACCTAGAATTTACCTTCTAAGCAGAGGGTATACTACCTCTAGAAGTGATGTGAGATTTATCTATTCAAACATGAAGGCGCCTGAGCGAGATACTGCAGAGCACTATTCCTGAATCATGTAGGACGAGAAATAGCTAAATATAATGGTGCAGTTCATGTGACCAAACGTAGATGTTCTCTTCCAAATGAGATGAATCATTTACACATTGTATGTGTCCAGAGTTTACACATGAATCCCACTCAATGTCTTACATTACAGCTTGTCCTAGCTTAGCCACTTCCCAAAGGGTGACTATGTGCTGTCCTTGTACTTATCAGTTCCCAGTGAGAATTGCTGCCTTTTAATTTGAAGGCTTTAACATTGGTCATGCTACCATGAATCCTTCATGCAGTTCCTCACGCTGAATTTATGGAAAGGATGCAGCTTTCCTGTTAACATCTTCAAGGAGCAGAAGGACTGGGAAGCACTTGTGGAGCATTTCTTACCTTCTGCCAGGGCTGTGACTCAAATCCACGTGGTCTTTACCCCATGAGCCCAGCTTGGGAATCACATCACTCAGCCTGGGTGTGGTGTGGCCCTGCACAGACCAGCTACTCCCATGGTGGCAGGGATGCTCTCACTAGTGCAGGTTTGCAGTCAGTGCTGCCATGGCTGTGCAGGTGCTGCTGCTGGTGCTGTCTGTGTGAGCAGCAGTCACACCTTTGGTGAGTGCAGCTGTGACTCTGCAGAATGCCTCCAGTGAGACAAGACTGTGTAGGGTTGGAAATGGCAACTGGCAGATGGCAGGGAGATGTGACAGTGGGTCTTAGCACAGAGGTGACAGTTTTGGTGGTAAAGTGAAGTGAGATACCAGATGATAGTGAAAAGTAGCAACTGGCAACACAGCCTGGCATTTTGGCAGGAACAGGAGGCTCTGTGCTCCTTGGTAAGAAAAGTGACTCTTAACCGCAAGATGTGATACAGTTGCTGACAGTGATGGAGTATTTTTTGCTGCAATGCACATTTCCTTGCTAGTGGGTCTCTTCTGGGGTTGTTTAGAGTAGAATAGATTATTTCAGATTTGAACATCTAGGCCAACTGCCTGACCACTTTAGGGCTGACCAAAAGTTAGGCACATTGTTGAAGGCACTGTCAAAACACCTCTAAAACACTGACAGGCTTGGGGCATCCACCACCTCTCTAGAAAGCCTGTGCCAGTGTTTTATCACCCTCTCAGTAAAGAAATGCTCCCTAATGTCCAGTCAAAACCTCCCCTGATGCAGCTCTGAACCACTTCCATGGGACCTATCACTAGATACCATGGAGAAGAGATCAGTGTCTCCTTCTCCACCTGCCCTCCTCAGTAGCAATGAGGTCACCTCTCAGTCTTCTTTTCTCCAAACTAGACATGCCTGAAGTACTCAGCTGCTCCTCAAAGGACATTCCTTCCAGCCTTACTGTGAGCCAGAGGCTCAAACACTGGGCTTCAAAACCAGCAAACGCCACCGTGGGAACCTGGAGGGTAACTGAAGCTGTTCAAGGGCAAAGAAATTGTATAAGCACAAAATGGGTTATTCTGTCGCTCTGCTATGCAAGCTGCCTCTGCATAAATCAAGAAACTGCTTGGCTTAAATAACTAGTAGGGAAGTCAAGGCTAAAGTAAGATAACATATTTCTGTTCAAAAAGCATATGGTATAGAGGAAATGTAACCAGCCTGAATAAAGGGTCTGAAGGGAGTCTTGGGACTATCTAGATAACAGTATGAATGATACCATATTGTATCAAAACTGCCTGGATAATAGTGTTAGAAATACCAGATTTGGGTGTGGATATAGTAGAATTGGTCCCATTTGTCTGGGAGGACCCTAGGCAGAGAAAGAGGGGTGCAGGGTTGGTGAAAAGGTAGGCTCAGGACAGTAACCACCAGGAATTAAAATAATTAATTTTCTTAAGGAAAAAACGCCCAGGAAATAATTTAAAAAACAGGCATTAGGTATATTTCTGTGGAGAACGAAGAGGGATGCGATATTCTGGTTGTAGAGACGTGAACACCTCCAGTGATAAAGCTCATCTGTGACCCTGGGTCTACCAGGATGGTAGATGACACCCCTGAGACAACCTGTGCACTCTCATCAGGTCTGCATCCAAGACTTGGCATGCAAGGGTGGGTTGAGAAGGGATAAGCTTGTGCCCTAATAGTAAGTGGAAAAGGGAAAGGAATTGTGGCATGATAGAGCTTGCATGGGAATGATATGATTTCTTCATAGTAATTGCGAATTAGAAGTACAAGTAACAGGCAACATAATTGTAACTCAAAATTGTTGTGCTTGTAGTGATGCAGTTGTGAGTGACTCCTGCTCATATCAGACATTTGTTCATTAGCCAATTAAGGTGGTTATCAGTCTCTTACAGGTGCGTAGATTAATCAACAGACATTGTGTTAGTTATGTATCCGGTCTCCAGTCTAAAGGAGGAGAGTCAGACACATAAGATACCATGATCATTATTTTAAAAGCTATTTTATATGCAAAAAGGTAAAACCATTTCATTTCCCCAAGACCTTCTGATTATTCCCAACAATGAAGAAAATGACATGGGGAGTACTTCTGTGTCCTGTGATGTGGGGCTTTCCAGCAGTGCTTTTTTTCTACTGTCATTATGACACTGATCATTAAAGAACCAAGACAGTGTGCAGTGGTGCAAGCCCAGAATTTTGTGGGGGCTCAATACTGCAGCTGAACAGTACAGTCAGACACAGCGCTGAAATACTTCAGCAGCAGAGACTACAGCTTCAAACGGATTGCTCACGGCAGGAAATGAGTACAGTGTTAGAAAGGTTGGCATGGTAGTGCATGGGACCTGGAGATGGAATCACCAATGGGAGACTGAAGAGATCTTCAGACAAAGACCATTGAAAGTACAGGAATTAATACCAAGGGAAAAAAACCCCTTAAGAAAACAGCATCTTAAAAATTTATTTGAATTTAGTTTTGGCAATTTGTATTACTTCAGAGGAGGCTAAATACATTAATATATTGTGTATTTGTGCTGGTTTTGGCTGGGATAGAGTACATTATCTTCACAGTAGCTAGTAGGCTCTGGTTTGCATCTGTGCTGAAAACAAATATTGATAACACTGGGATGTTTTAGCTGTTGCTGAGCAGTGCTTACAATGAGTCAAGGCCTTTTCCCCTTCTCATACTGCCCGACCAGCAAGGAGACTGGGGGTGCACAAGGAGTTGGGAAGGGACACAGCTGGGACAGCTGACCCCAACTGACCCAAGGGATATAGCAGACTATCTGGCATCATGCTCAGTATATAAAACTGGGGGGAAAAAGGAGGGAGGTCATTTGGAGCAATAGCATTTGTCTGCCCAGGTCACCTGTTACCCACAATGGTGCCCTGCCCTTCTGGGGATGCCTGCACACCTGCCTGCCCATGGGAAGTAGCAAATGAATTCCTTGATTTGCTTTGCTTGGGGTGCATGGCTTTTGCTTTACCTTTTCAACTTTGTCTCAACCCATGAGCTTTCTCACTGTGACTCTTCCAGCTCTCTCCCTCATCCCACGGGGGAGTGAGAGAGTATCTGTGGGGAGATTAGCTGCCAGCTGGGGTTAAACCATGACAATATTGACTTAAGGGTGTCTTTATACTTATATCTTTATGTTGAGCTGTTGACAGAGGACAGCTCGTTTCTTGTTTTAGTGCCTTGCTTTAAAATTTTGAATTCTGACAAAAGGAAGCAAATCACACACTGAACACTTTACTCTCAGTACAGACTGCACTCAGCAACATTCTTTCAAATTCCACTCTGAAGCTTTTGAAGGAAAGGCTTCATCCTGCCAGGCAGTGGTATTAAGTATCACATGGAAGGCAGTCATAATTCCAGTTCACTGTAGCAAGGAGCATTTAAAGTTGAAGTAAACTCATAATGCAAGTGAACAAGGCGCACAGATGAGATGATGATGGTTCTTTTTGTTAAACTCTGAGTGAAGGGATAAGAGCCCTGATATCTGCTCCAAGGTCTGCTTGTTTGAGCATCACAAGCTAAAATACATAAATGTAATTTGGAGCCAAGGAACAAAAGTCTGCAGAACTCATAAACTGCTGGGAGTCCTCATTTGCTATACTACACAGGTCTATGCTACACTATACAGGTCCCCTATAGCTCGTCCCCTGTCCCTGGTCCCATTAATCTTGCACTGTGCTGCACTCTGGCTCTGCTTCAACAAGGCAGACAGAGAACACCCTTGCTGTAGCCTATTTCATAGCATGATTAGGCATTTTATTCAGAACTACAGATTCAAATCCTTCAGGCTGAAGAGGGCTCAGACTTTTCACTTCCAGAGAGTGCTCTAACCCCTAGGATATCACACTGTCTCCTCTGCTACTGGATTTCAGAATTTTAAATGAAAAATAAAGAAAAATGCTAATGTAATTTTATAGTTGCTCAGAGCATTCTGTTATGCTCAATTATTGTCTTGCTATTTCTGTTCTTCAGAAATGGTATATTATTCTTCAAATAAATGGTATATTAAGAGGAAGGAAGGTTTTAACCCTACATCTTGGCATACAGAAGTTATTACTGGACAGATTCCTTCTCTTCCATATTTAATAAAGAATTCTAGTGTGGTGGGTTCTGGAGGGAGCTCTGAGATCTGCATGATAAACTGTGCTGCCAGAAGGCTGAGCATCCTGCTGCTACCGGGGAGTGGGTTTAGGAAGAGAGCTGTGGAACATTCTGCCGCAGAGGCAAAAGAGAGAGGCTGTGTTCCAGGAGGTAAAGGCAGGACAGAGCAGAGAACTTTACACAGGTTTGTGGAATAAGGAGAGTTTTCTTGTGGCTCTATGGTCCTGTACTAGGATTATGAGTACACAGCTCCCCTCTCCCTGTGGTGGGGGTCTGACCTCCCTGTCTTATTCTGGAGAGAGGCAGCAGGTGCTTTTCACTGCAAACATTCCTTTGCAGATGCTTAACAGGGAGATAATCTGGCCTTTACATTTTTGCTACTGCAGTAGGAAGGCAATTCCAGGGAGGACAGCTCAAGCACATGAAGGGGAGAAACAAATGTCATCCAGGTATCCTCTAGCCAGCCCTGTATCACATGTCCAAGAAAAGATGTAAAAGGGAAAGGAAGTAAGAAGGGATGAGGAAGTAAGTGAAACTCCTGCATTTTTCATCACTTTTTGTTCATGCAGGCTGCAGTCTTTTTGATAGGGACTGTTAAATCAGCTGATCTAACTACACAACTGTTTTAACCCCCTTGCATACACTGACAAAATATATACAAGTCATTACTTGTTTTTAACTCTTGGTATTGTCCATTTAATTGTAAAGAATTAAGAAGGAGCAGCTGTGCCAACACATTATTATTAATGTACTTGAAAACAGTGAGTAATCTACACAGTTCAATTATAGGGATCCCCATGTCCCTAAGAAAGCAATTGTAAAGATTTACATTTTAATTGATGTCTTATTCTGTAAAGAAAAATAAAAGCCCTCAGCTACCTAAGTCCTTAAAATTAATTAGGCACAAAATACTTCAAAAAGATTAACAGTGCCCTCATCCCAGAAGTGCTCAAATAAAAAACCCCAAAAGGCAGAAACACATTAAAATCTGTAAGTTATCACTATAACATGTCTAGTTTTGCAGTTGCAGACTGTGACATAACCCAGTCATGGCTGTGTGAACCATCTTGACATGAAAGTGATTTTCAAGCCAGTGTCATTTTGCTTTTGTGTTTCACATGCACAGGCCAGCCCTACTCTGAATCTTCTAAGTGTACTGGATTGCAAAGTACAATAGCTGCGAGCCTGTTTCAGTATTTGAGTGGACTTTGCCAGTCATGTTTTGTGGCCCTGAAGGGCTGGAGTAACTCCCCTGCAACCACACCATCCTCCAGACACTGTGGAGCCGTCACTGGTCATCCCATGTCAGCAAGGCAGTACTGTCCCACCTACCATGCTGTGTTTTGTTCCGCTGTTCCTGAAGTGTCGATGGATGAGAATGCAGCATTTGCCTTGTTTGCCAGATTTGTTGTATGTTCTGTGTTCAGTCTCCATACTCAATGCCTTCACATAATGATGAACTGTCCCTCTGAGCCACTGTCCCAAACCACAGCTGCCAGCAAACACAACCAGTGTGCAGGCCCTGCAAAGCCATATGCCTTGGCACCCAGACAAACTTCTGCCCTTGAGCCTGCTACAAAAAACCAAGGCTCACAATGCACCAGAGGGACATGGGAGTGGTTCTGCATTCCCATAGAGGAGGGTGGATTTGCTCCTACCAACTGCACAAGGCTGTCAGGCACAGTGTGACCACCGAGAGCTGCTGACTGCAGCCTGTTAGGCATGGCAGCATGCGTGCTGCTGAGCCAATTTACTTGTCTCAAGCTTAGCATCCACATGTACAGATGTGTGGACACTTGCTAACATCTACCTGGCTCATAAGGTCAATTAGTTTTTGTATATTGAGTTGTGGGGGTCAGGCAGCCTCTGTCACATCTTCTGGCAGATGCTGCCTGCATATGAATTTGGGCATTGGCCTACCTACAAGAGATGTTCCAGTGTAAACTGAACATGATATCAGAAGGACTTAGTGTCCAGGAACTTTGGCTGGTGACATAATCATATCATTTTATATCCCAGAAAAGGTAATGCAGAACCGGAATACAATCTTCAGTGGCTTTTGCTGTCTAATGTTTGCAAATGGGCATGTACAAATGGAGATTTCCTGGCATTAACTTCTAGACACAGGCCTATTTTCTAATGTGTGCCAAAATACAGACATCTAACAAGATTGAACAAAAACTTCTAATAAAACCAGTGCTTTGCCAAGTTTATAATGAAGTTGGTTTTAATAATAATATGGCAACAAAGAGAAAGAGTTATAATATCTGGTTTTACTATTCAAGAACTCATAATCATCTTTTCCTCTTTGACTATAGCTTATACAAAAATATTTTGGCTTAGTTTCAGCTCAGAGATTTAGAAGTGACTGAAGTAAAGAGCTGAGAATGGAAAAATTCTTGCAGCGTTTCTCAAAAAAATTAGAACTCAAATATATGTGAGAAAGAGTAAATTCTTAACAGCAATGAGCAATATCAGAGCCACAGATAGTCCCTAATGTAGCACAGTTGAAACGTTTTGCCCATTAGAACTGGCAGCAGCAGCAGCACCTACACTGCATCCTGTGGTATGACTGCTCCGTTTCTGACAGAAACGCAAAAAATCTGCCACAGACAAGACTCCTCACAACTTCTCCATGCATGCTGCACCTATTACCTGCCCAGCCCAGTATGGCCTACCAAGTCAGGTTTGCTGTGCACTAGCAGGCTCTCTGCTACAGCAGAGTGTCTGCATCTGCAAACTCAGCATCCCCAGCACCAGATCTCTTTGTCCCCAGCTGGCCTGTACCTTTTTCTTCAGGATCCCTGTATTTGGCACTGGCGAGGTCGCACCTCGAATCCTGTGTTCAGTTCTGGGCCCCTCATTACAAGACACTGAGGTGCTGGAGGAAGTCCAGAGAAGGGCAACAAAGCTGCTGAAGGGCCTGGAGTACAAGTGTGATGAGGAGTGGCTGAGGGTGTTTAGCCTGGAGAAAAAGAGGCTTTGGGGGGCCTTATCATTCTCTACAACTGCCTGAAAGGAGGTTGTAGCCAGGCGGGGGTCAGTTTCTTCTCCCAGGTAATAAATGACACGACAAGAAGAAATGGCCTCAAGTTGTGCCAGAGGACGCTGATTGGACATCAAATGTCTTCACGGAAAGGACTGTCAAGCATTGGAACTGACTTCCCATGGAAGTGGTTGAATCACCATTCCTGGAGGTATTTAAAAAAGCTGAAGATGTGTCACTTAGGGACATGCTTTAGTGGTGGACTTTAGCAGTGCTGAGTTAATGGCTGGACTCAATGATCTTTACCTTCCCAATGTAAATGATTCTATGATTCAATATCCAGCAGCTGGGTCTGAACCACTTCTGCCTGCTTAAGACAGTTTAGACAAGATTAACTTTTTTAAATTGACTTTGTTTTATTTCAGGTTATTAAAGAAACATTTTTCTCTTCATCTTCTTTTGAGGACACATTTGAACAGTATGAACAATTCAAATCAGGAATAAGAAAAAAAATTACTATAATTGTGGTCAAACACTGGAAGAGGNGCTGAAGATGTGTCACTTAGGGACATGCTTTAGTGGTGGACTTTAGCAGTGCTGAGTTAATGGCTGGACTCAATGATCTTTACCTTCCCAATGTAAATGATTCTATGATTCAATATCCAGCAGCTGGGTCTGAACCACTTCTGCCTGCTTAAGACAGTTTAGACAAGATTAACTTTTTTAAATTGACTTTGTTTTATTTCAGGTTATTAAAGAAACATTTTTCTCTTCATCTTCTTTTGAGGACACATTTGAACAGTATGAACAATTCAAATCAGGAATAAGAAAAAAAATTACTATAATTGTGGTCAAACACTGGAAGAGGTTGCCCAGAGAAACTGTGGACTCTGGATCCTTGGAACTACTGAAAATCCAACTGTACATGGCTCTGAGCAACCGGACCCTGTTGAACTTGCTCAGAACAGAGGGGATGGACTAGGCGATCTCCAGAGGTCTCTTTCACACTAAACCTCTTCTATGACCTTATGTTACACAGGTAGCATTTCACCTCTGTCTTACATCTGGAAAAATGCACAAACACAGAAAGAAAATATGCCTTGGGGATGCTGTGTGATTAAGTGCTCTACAGTAGCTGCGAATCATGTCCCTCCATTGCTGGCTGCAAACACTGAGCTTTGATGTTCCCCTGAAGAGCTATTAGGGTGAGATGACATGCAACACATCTAATGAAGAGCAGGATTCTCCTCCATCAATGTAACAGGTTTTGCTTTAAATCCTGTGAATGTAGCATTAGGCAAAACTTTTTGAATTCATGTGTTTTGTTACTTTTAGCAAACCTGCAGGTGCTGATGGTTACCTCCTCACTTCAATAACCTGACACACTTTATTTTATTGCTCCACACAGTCAGCCGCACTTAAAAAGTGGAAATACTCTCACTAGTAAAGCTAAACCATTGCAGATGTGCTTGTAAATGGTCTGCATTTCTGCATGGCTTAGCAAGTGAGCTCTTGCTGGGCGCTCTGTAATCTAGGTGTAGTAATGTGGAGGTCTCCACGATTATCCTGGCTGCACTGAACTACTGACCTCTGACCAGCAAGTATCAATGGCTGCATCATTTCTCATTATGCTGAATTTATATTATGAAATACTAATTTTGGCATGAGCCCCCATTGCTAGAGCATGCCAAAAGCTATAAGTGGAAGCTATGGATCAAACCCATTTTGTCCAGACAGAAACAAGCAGCAAAGCTCATTACAAACTTGGAACAGATGAAACCCCGAGAGCTGAACAGTGGGCAGGGATGGCAAAACTGTCAGTCATGATGCAGAAAATAAAGTTATACTAAATTAGCATTTTCTTTGGAAAGTAGCAGGAAGATCAATATATTACAGTAAGGGGAGATACTTTATATCCCATCATTATCTACTAGAGCTTATTAAAAAATAGTCATGTGGAAACCTCCACCAAATTAAAGGAAACAGCTGCAATAGTCTGCAAACAGCTTAGTAAGGAGTTAATTAAAAAGTAATCTGAGTAATTTTCAACCTGAACAACTGCTTGAACCCTGAATTTCTATTTTGACTGGAAAAATCCCACCACTTTATATGGGGAACTATGGGCCACATAGTCTGCCCTGAAGAGAAACTGTAGAGATCACGCTGTGGAAGTAAAAGAAGCTAATGCCAATCTAAGGAAAGAGCAGACACCCTCCTGGTATGAAGGCTATGGAATGGATGTGCCTTCTTCCTAACCCTGCTCGTGTCAGATCATGTCATGTTTTCTGCTGGCAAGAACTGAGAGCTTTCCAGCTCTTCACCATGCTGTAATGTCTCTATAGCTTCTTGTGACTCATGTATTTTGCTGAGAAACCAGAGAGAAGACCAGCAGTTACACCAGGAGCCCAGAAAGCCACATCTGAAGCCAACTGTATCAAATACACTTGGACAAATGACCAATTTGGTTGATATACTCAGAAATAATTACTTGATGTACTAGATTCTTTTGAAGGCTTTTCTAAGATATTAAATATGTATTTGTCAGCTTTTTGATACAGAAAATTATAGCATATGAAAAACTTTCATGCTAATTCACAAGCTGCTAGATATATGACAAAAACAACAGCATAGATATTTGAAGAAGAGAGATTATAGGCACATGTTTTTAAATAAAGCTTCTGCTGGAGCAGAATTAAATGAGGATGTAATGATATTTTCACATAAGAAGAAAAAGTAAAAAAATAACAGTAAGTCAAGTCAAGCAAGACAGGTAATATCTGCAGAAAATATAATGCTGCCCTTGGGCATTCAGTTCTTTGTGGGCTTGTAGCTGTTCATCATGATTCTAAAGCCACAAAGGGAAAATTGGTCATTACAATATTAGATCACAGTGTGTTTTCTTATATGAATGCAAGACAAATACAAATTTCTGATTAGTAAAAGAAATGAAATTTGAAAATAGTGTTAAAGGAATGTCAACTAGTAAAACCTGCAAAAACCTGTTTTCTGAAGAAAGAAACAAGGTGCTGTGTACACCTTGCTCTGCATTGCACAATGGAAAGCAGGAGTGACTCTACCAATATCAGAAATACATGGCATGGAACTGCTGCTAGCAGGAGCTGGATCAGGCTACATGTTTTCTTTAAACACAATGCATTTGCAGCTCTGCAGAGAGTGTGCAGTAATTCCTTGCTCTGCCAGGGACAGGGAGGTGTGTGCCTCCCCAGGCGCTGCTGATGCAGATGATGCCAGTGAGGTGGAATAATTGCTGAGGTACCTGTCTCATTCTATCTGTGCTAATGGAACCACTCAGGTGTTAATGGATCAAGATACTCCATCCATGTACCACAAAATAGGCAGCAGCTGCTCAAAAATTCATACTGAAACTGTAATATCCTGGGTAAAAGGGGAGAAAGAGATTCAGTATGTACCTGACTGAAAGTCATAATTTAAAGGTTTTCAGCCCCATGCATGCAAATACAGGGTGATGTAGAGACAGCGCACTTCCTGAACATTAAAAAAAAAAAAAAAATCATATTACCTCCTGGGCTTTTAATGGGATTTTTAGCTTTGCAGTCAGTGGAGAGAGGTGAATGTCCTTACACAGAGCCTGTATCTGCACTGCATAAAGCAGCTGCATTTCAAAGTATCAAAAATACTCAGTAAGAAAGAAGATTACACAGCAATATACAAAGAGTAGCATTAATCTGCTTGTAATTAATTTATTTTTATTTCTACTACTAATAAATTAAGTAAAAATTAATTCTGCCCTTTTTTGGTTACATTTTTTTTTTCAGGTCTACCTGCTGTGAGTCACCTTTTTTTTTTTTTAAATGCTCTTTTTCTCTTGCTAGATTTTTCTATGGTGGTAGCAATGACTCCATACACAAATGAAGTTCATGTACAGGGCACTACCATAGAGGCCACGCCTGTAGCACACAATCTTTTTTAAGACTTAATTTCTGGATATAATAAAGGAAAAAAGGATAATATTACTGTTATAATTTTCAGTGCAAACAGGACAGAATGGATCTGGGATGACTTACTGCCTGGCTACCAGTATCTAGTTTAACACAATGAAGAAAACTCTTGATAGTATTATTCAGATGAAGAAATCTGACAGAAGACTGGCAAACAGGTTGTTTTTAAAAATGGGTGACGGCTTACGTATAACGCATGAACAGCCTGAGAAAGTTAATTGCAGCTATTTTCTAGCCTATTACCAGCAATTCCTTGGGTCTAAAGTTAAAAACTGCCACATCCGACAAATATCAAGTCGTAGAAGAGGCAACTCCAGCACAACCTCAAGACTCCAGAAATTTAGACAGAAGAAATTGCATCACCAGCCAGCAAAACGACAGTACAGCACATACTGAACTTGACTGGCTCTGCCCATGCCAGCACCTGCCCTTCCTGCACAGGCTGCTGGGCTGGTGGCAGAGGTAGGGAGCTTATGAAAACCAGTATGCTATTTCAAGGATGGAAATACACATCTGGAGGGCTACAGGCACGGTTCTTTTCTATAGCAAGACCTAACAATCTGCAGAGAGCTCTCCCCAAAACAGAAATGCTGCAATGTGAAAATGTCTTTTTGTCACCATTCTATCCCACACAAAGAATGGCTTCATGTTAGGCAGTGTAAACAGAATGTTTATGGTGGATTTCTTCTTCTGCCTCACTTATCCCAGCTGGGCAGTTTGCTCATTAATTTAAGGGAAGCCAAAAGCGAGACTTTCACTACCCTTTTGCTCTCACTACCTCATCCTCTATTGCCCCAGAGCACAGCTCTTAGAAACAGAATGGAAACCACCAACGGCCCTTGACTTCCCAAAAGCTATTTTCAGCAAATTGCCAAGAACTGACAATATGCATATTTTCATGCTTCTGCCCTCCCTCCTGCCAGGGCTGTGTATGGTTTTGGCTCAGCTCTCTGTCCTAGTTGGCCTGGCCACTGCTCTGTGCCAAGGGCAGGCCTTCCAGTGCAGCAGGAACTGCACCTTGCTCCAGCTGGGCTGCTCTGCCAGGTCATGCTGCAGGCCCTGCCACCCTCCCTTGCCACAGGGCCATTCTGCTGTCAAGGACCAACTGAAATAACAAATTTGCAGCATTAGCACTTGCCCTTTGAAGCACAGTTTTGTCTTTTTGTCAACATGTTTCATGGTGTTGCTTAAAAAGTCTCCCTGTGAGGCACAACACTGAGTACCCTTTCCCCTTACAGTAGCTTCATTGCTCTTTTGGTTGCCTATGCACCCTCTAAACCCACATAAATGCTGTGATAGCCATCACCTTCCAGGCTGTCAGTGACTGGGATCATCTCTCTTGTACTCACACAGGGACATGTTTTATTGTTTGACAGACAGAGCATCACAGGCTATTGAATAGCCTGGGGTGGAAAGGACCTTAAAGATCATATAGTTCTATGCCCCTTTCTGTGGACAGGAACACCTTCCACTAGAGACCAGCTTGCTCTGAGCTCCATCCAGCCTGGCCTTGAACACTTCCAGAGATGGGGAAGTGTTATCTTACTAGGAAAACGTGGTTCTCTTATGAAAACACAGACTTCTACTAAGCATCACTGTACTAAAAGGCACATTAACAGACAGCTCTGTGTTCACAAAAAAGCACCAGCTTTTATTGAAACAAAATAGTTTTTGGGGCTCTAGCTTTACTGTGCTAATAAAGATGCCCAGGCATGTTAGGACCTGACACACAGGACGTGTTTCATGAACCTCCCTTCTGCATTATCACCTGTGTGGTTTTATGAAAGAACTGAGAAGCCACAAAGCACCACCCAGCTCCCTCAGCCACCCGCTAGAGTAGCACCTTCAGGCACCCACGTGCATATTCAATACTACTACCTCTCCTTAAGAAGAGCACACATGGAAATATTTCTCCATTATTCATCTGTGCCATCATTCCTACTCTGCATTTCCGCCACTTCTCACCTTCTCTTAATTTTGATATTGTTTAGACACACATTTTTTCCCAACTGAGAAATGTGAACCATGAACCACACTGACATAGTTCTTTTACACTGTGCATACTCCAATGCATAAAAGCAAAAGCAGTATTTTCCTCGAAGATCATAACTGCATTCTATCATATTAAACTGCACAAAAAGCAAGTGTAAAAGGACCCAAGTTTTGTCCAGGACTTGTCTACATGTGAATGTTATTGTGTACTTGCTCTTTAAACTAAGAGCTCTTCTAAAAAAACCTAACACCACGTATGATAATAGACATTTGTCATCTGACTTTTGCTGAGTAATTAATGCACAACGCTTAAATACAAATCAAGTAGTTTATTTTGTAGAAACTGATGTCAACATGCAAACTATTACACTTAAAAGGTCATTAAATTGTAGCTATTAAGTATCGCAATCAGTCCTTTGTTACTTTGCTATGCAGAAGTCATGGAAATACTAGTCACAAGTTCTGGATGGTATCTTGCAATACAGTAAGCATCATCCATCTCCATTATGATCCCTTCTCTGTTCTCTCAAGAGAGAATGAGCACGCTAACAAAACCCAAGGTTGGAAGCAGTGGTTTGTGAGATGTGCTACATCCTAACACAATCCTGAAGCAAGAGGTCTTTCAGAAGGCAACTAGAAGAGATTTTAATTAAACAACTTCTTGAGTTGAATGTAGAATATTGACACGGCATCAGTGCTGGTATTTTCAGCACCATACTGCAACACCACAAACCATCTATCCTAGCCTGTCATGAATGAAAGCAATTTAAGCAGCATAATACAACATCCAAGAGACTGGGCTGAATAGTCTGGAGCGCTGCTCAAATGCAGCTGTGACACCCTGGATACACTCCCACAGTGCAGTCTGGGTGAGAGGCAGTTCTGGGCACTCCACCTGTGTCACAAGAAGTAGAGGTACCCTGCATTCTGCCTGGCTTTAATGTTTTACCACACTTGCCATCTTGTAGGTTGCAGTATCTACATATTGTGCACTGCAAAGGAAAGCAGCACAGTGCACACCAAGAATGGAAGTGACATGAGAGGACCAAACAAAAGCTTCCTATCTTTTTTCCCTTCTTATTTCTCTGTAGGCTATACTCCTATCTAACACACTTCTGTTTGTTACAGAAAGCCATCTTGTTATACTGGCAATTTTTAAACAGTGTCTAGCTGTCCAGCTTACTCCTAAAGTGCTGTTTAGCAAGACTTAATCACCAAGGAGAGGACAACGAAGAGAGAAAAATACTGTTTACTGAGAAAGCACAGCGCTGAATTAAGCCAAGAGCAGAAATACTGCTAACTTATCATTTTGTTTTAATTTTGACAAAATAAACCACAATACTTTATTTTATAGCATGTTTACAGAAAGGAAAAACACAGTTTTGATTTTCTTTTTTTCTTTAACCTTCCACTTAAGGCAATGCTCTGACATACACCACAGCAGATGGCTGGACTGCAGTGGAAACCAAGAACACCCTGTGTGATCTCAGCTGTATATACAAAGGCCTTAAAAACTAGAAAGAGGGTTTTGGCTTAAGGTACTCAGCATTAGTTGAGTGGAGATATTTAATGTAGTTCACATGGTAGATATATTACTGTAACACTCCCACAACAATGACACACACATTTATTTTCTTGGGACAGTCCAGTTTTAGGTGGCACTACACAAGTCTGGAAAAACTGAAAAGCTGAAACAATAACAGAATAAGGAAAAGCTTATGTAGGAGTCCTTCAATACTTTCCTCCTGACACCTGGAGGATTCAGGCATACTGTTCTTTGCAGAGGCACATTAATATATTTTTAAACATAAAAGCTCCTAAGATGCCACTACTATTTTATACTAATTATTTCAACTTTTTCATTTCTTAAAAAAAAAAAAAAAAAAAAAAAATCTTGTTTGCAGAAACTTCTATCCATTTCAGAACATATGCCTCTCCCTGAGGACAACAGGTGCTTGATCTGGTCAGGACTGAGTATCTGTTAGGTGTTGTTAGTTTCAAAACAGACGAATACCAAAATCTTGAATGCATCCTGAATACTAAAAAACTAGTCACGCCTGTCAATTAAAGAGAGTAACATAAAAATCTTGCTTATCTTTCCATAAACAACAGTTTTGATTAAAAAAATATAGTATAATCTATATAGAATAATACCCATTTAACACTGTATTTATTACATGTTATCGGAAAGGACATACTTAAATCAAATTTCAAGTATTTTGTTTTTAATTACAGTGAAAACACCTTAACCTATTCTGCTGTACACTCCCCCACCTTATGATCATCAATTATGCCATCATCATTTGGGGATACATAAGACACCAAAGTCAACAACAGCTCTCATTTAATAATTATTTCTCAGACTCTCTTGTGGGGTGAGAGAAACAGGGTTATATTACATGTCATTATATTTACATGTCATTATTACTTAGGAATGCAAAATCCAATCCTACTATGATATCACAGGTTGTTGTATTTATCAATCTTTCAAATGACACTAGCTCTAAAAATACTGTAAACTGATTGGTATCTAGCAAGGTTCAAGTGAAGACCAGACACTTACTTCTGTAGGTGTTCCAGCTCTGTGGGCAGGTCACAACCTATATAAACTCCGTTCATTAAACTGTATTCTATCAGTGCAGAAAAACAGGGATCCTACAAGAGAAGATTAATATATAACTGTAGTCATGGTGCTCTGTGAAGTGAATTTTCAAACAAATTAACATGGCACATGAATGTAAGAGATTTAATAGGACCTCTTCCAGAAACAGAACTCTACAAATGGTGCAAGCATGGTGTAACATGTGAGGAAGGTACCTACAGCTGCTCTAAATTACCTATAGTTACATGTTAGGTGTGGGGGAACTAAATTTTCATTCAGACCATTTCTGGAATACTGTTTTCCTTCCTGTTCCTTAAGTAAGATATAAAATGAGATATTAAGACAAGCTCAACTTATTCCTGTGAAAGGACTGTTGCCTTCTCCTGGTCTTAACATTAAAAGTCAAACACAGTTATGGGGAAAAGGGGTTTTTACCTCAGTATTTATGTAAGGATCCTTAGGTGCAGCACTTCGTCCAGGTGGAAATGCACCTCAAAATACACACACAAGCACAATACATTGTGTATGCAATTACAGGCCTTGTAAATTAACATATCTATCAAAGATTCCCCAATGAGAGACTTCAATGAATCTCCCATTCTGAGGAATCTCCCCCTTGGATGGATCTTAGTTTACAGAATGTGTTCCAGAAAGGACCTTGGTGTCTCAGGCTTTCTGACCCCCGACTGCAAGGCTTCCAGGATGTTTGCTCTCCTGGCCTAACGGAACAGTGGGTCTTAGCTAAGTTACCAAACTTGAAGAATTACAAGTATGTGGACTAAAAGCACTAAGAACACATGAAAAATATATAAAAGGGTATATATAAAAGGGGTATAAAAGTAAACTCAAAAAATCATTCTGACATCAGGACTGTGCACGAATTCCAAAGGAGTCCAACTCGTTGCATTAACTCAGAACAACCACTTCTACCACCCTTTGTTTAAAAAGCGAAGCAATTAGATTTTGTGAAGGGATCTGATTGCATGAGGTTATTCAGAACATGCTTACTGGACTTGCAAGCTGCTGGAGAACTTTAGAGGAGATCAGAGCCTCCATGCTGGAGACAAAAAGGAGCTTGGAGTTTGTATGCACAGAGTAGCATTTTCTCTGTGCTTAGAAATCTACTGTGTGTGTGCCTGAACTGTCCATTCGTACAGGAACCCATGGAGTTCAGATATTCCCAAATGCAGACTGAGGACAAGGTACAAATTCCCTATATATTCTGATGCTCCCTCACATCAGATTAAACCGCAACATCATTCAACTGCTGTGGCAAATAACACATGCAATTCAAACATATAAACCCAGAACTTACTTTCACAAGAACATGAGGATTTCCGACGACAATCAGCAAAGCTTTTGCTCTAGTAATTGCTACATTAAATCTCTTTGGGTTACAGAGAAAGCCCAAACAGTGTTTTTCATCATCAATTAAGACTTTCTGAGATCGCACCTAAAATTAATTAGGGATAGTTTTAGAAATAAAATAATGAGAACACAACATACCACAGTGTAACGTTAACATAATATTTCTTACTGCAAAAATCCACTCAGCTGAATGCCAATTGTCTTTCAGTATGCCTTCTTCAGTAGCCTCATCAGTGGGCTTTGACTTAGCATAGGAAAAACAGCCAAAGCAAGTAGTGTGCTAAAACTGACTCATTAGTTTTTCACCCATATTTCATCTATATTTGAACCTATCTTTGAAAAAAGAAAATTTTCATGACGTAAAGAATGAGTTCTTATAAATAAGAGCATAGTACATACCTAGAACTACTATAAGAGAGATCCAATAGTGGATTGAAAAGCGATCGTATGACATGGAACAGTGAAAGTAAGCACAGTACCACTGCCCTCAGGAAAAAAAAAAACAAGTGCGAAAATCCTGGAATCTTCCCCCAAGCTACAAATGTAAAATACTACTACTGTAATTTAAATAGAAAAATAATCCAGATTTTAAAGAGAAAAGTAACTCTACAGGCATGCACTTAATAAGCTCTGCTTTCAAATACTGTGACAGACTCACAAAAATATGGCTTCTAAATTTTCTTTTAAAGGCCTATATGAAAAAGGAAACACAGAGAACTAGACACATGTAAAAATTCTCAAAAGGACCATAGTAAATTTACATACTGTTGATAAGATGATAACCATGTACTCCTGCCCTTGAAACTCTTCTACTGTGCCAACCTTTATGTCTTCCAAATCAATACTTCTGAGGAGAAATTTAATTTTTTCCACCTACCAAAAATAACCAACCAAAAAACCAAAAACAAAGGGTTTGAGGGAATTTAGTTTTACATTTGAGAGTGGACTGCTTTAAAACCAAAACCATTCCACATATATATGTAATGCATGACAATGTGAAAAGGAATGACTACACCGAGGTTAGCCATCATTCACTAGTAAGATTTTAAAATAAAATAATAACTTTTCCTACTAGAAAGTATCATTTAATACACAATTTACAAGGTGAAGGAGTACTCTCTACCATAAATGGAACAGAAGGTGAGAGATTTTTAGTAGTCCAGAATTTAAAGAGAAGAATAACTTAAATCCTTAAACCCTCTTTTTCCAATGTGCATCATATCCAAACCATGCATACCACAGATGTGGCAGGGCAAGCACCTTCCCTTAGCCCTTCAAGAAGACTACAAAGATGCTACCTTTGCATGCCAGATGCATCATGCAGAGTGAAAGCCAGAGGTGAGATATGACCTTAAGTACCCGCCAAAAGAGAAAGAGAACAAGGAGTCTCAGGCACTGGGATCCTGGTACATGTGGGACTGCTGTACTGCCATCTGCTAAAAGCTGTTTAGAGATTGTAACTGAAGTGCTCCAAAAGATTTAAGAAGAAATCAAGCCTGACTAAGCTGAAGATGATGGTCAAAGACTACTTTCTAATCAGTGTCCCTGCAATACAAAGTGACTCTTAATGTGGACATTACTATCATATGCCTTGTATCATAGGCAGATGAAGGACATATTAAATCATGTGAAATCATCATTTAGGGAGTGTCAGAAATTCAGTCACATCAATACTATGAATACATATTTGAAAAAAACAAATAGTAATTGCAAACACGGGCAAGTGCATACACCTGACCAGTTGGATCGGTACAAGCAAAGCTTTAGTTTGCAAGTGAGATTTCTTCACAAGGGCTAGGTCTTCTCCAAACACCTCACAGGCCACATGTGCAAGGTTACGAATGCTGAGGTATGAATACCAAGAAGAATAATGTGCACTGTGAAAAACCTTCTCTGCAACTGAAAGGGGATTAAGTTTATTTTTTAAATGGAAGTAAACATCACGTACTTAATGGACCTGGATACACATACATTTAAAAATAAAGCAAAGCACTTCAAGTTAATGTTCAGCAGTCTCTAGAGGTTTCAGTAGCAGTACAAACTTCAAGTCTGACTATAGAGAGGACAGCTAAGAAGTCACAGTAATCGTTTCCTCTAGTCTGCTCAAGCACACAACAAGGTGTCCTGCCACCTACTTTACAGTAATTCCCTTCTGTTCCAGTCTTCAGTGAGTGAAGAGAGTGATGGAACCAGACTGCTGTTCCAGCTGTTGGATAATAAACTCTTGACATGCATTCTTTACTTCCAGCAACTGAAAAATCCGCTCCTGTTTCCAAACTGGTCTCCTTAGTTGCTTGATTTTTAAAACTAAAAAACCAGTAGAATGCCATTATTGCTGTCTCTCTCTAATTTCAATGGCAGCATCATTAATGACTGATAATACACTGTGTAACATGATGATTTCACACAACAGTGAAATTTTGACATATGCCCTCCTGCTTTAATGAACCACAGCCACCATATAAATACATGAGATGAAACACAGCAACTTTGAAGCTCTTTAGACATCAGACCCGTTAAACATTATACCTGTTTACGATATGGTGCAATCACTCCAATATCTGTCACTGGAACTGCAGAGTCTTCACTTTTAGCCAGCTGGCAACAGTACCGCATTACTTGAACTGCTTCAGTTGGATTAAACCATGAAGGACTGCAACCTTCACGTGTTTCAGTGCCCTGTATTAGGGGGAAAGGAAATGGATTGATGGAGATCAGGTGCAGAAATGACTACGTATTTATTAACAGATTATTCTTATACCTCCTGAATGCAAAGAAAGTGACGGAATGTTGTATATAACTTCTCTTCCTCTCTATACACCTTTTCTAATGAACAAATATTACCTCACTTTTTTTTTTCTTACATTTATAAATATAACTGATATGACAACAGTATTTTAAGCATGCATCAAAGGAGTTGTATTTCAACTAAGAGTAACATGCGTTAACAAGCTGGTATCTTGCTTTTGTGCAAGGTAGAAGAGTTCAAAACCAAGCTTCTCCAAGCAGCAGATACTACCACTTCTTACTAACTTCTTGGAATACTAAAGATACCTTTTCTTCCAAAGTACTATTCTTCCTCTGCCACGTTAAGCCCTCGTGATCCTTAGTTTAAGAGGCTTGTATCTATCTTAATGTAGCAAACTCTCATCCAAACCAATCTAAAGCAGCTGATAGTAACTCCATCCTGGTCATCTGCTGTGAATTTAAATTTGTATGAACATGTGTCCACAATGCACTTCAAGAGGCAGCTGTTCAAGCTCTTAGCAAATATTTGACTTCAGTAGTTGTTTCTAAAACTAGATGATCAGTAAGTCACATTACTTGTTAAAGACAGTTTAATCTCTTTTCATGTCCTTTCTAGAATTTATTTTAAAGAAATCAGCAAACTGCTAGCAAGCCTATACAGTTCACTGTATGAACATTTTACATACCTTTATTCCATGAAAAATTAATGGAAATCCCTTCCTGGGCAATTTTCCCCAATTCAACAAAGAAGTTACTACTGAAGTATCTGCACAAACTTCTAGTTCATTATGATAGAACAATTTAGATGGCAAGGCAAGCAACGCAGAATGCGACCTGTAGTTCTTTGTGAGTGTGGTGATCTGCAAAGACAAAATCCAGTAACTGAAACAGGTAATTATTTATCAGACTACTCAGAACACATCTCCCAAGATACTACCTTACCATCTGCTAGCATTTAGCATTTCTATAGCTGCCAAAGAACTGTATTCAAGGCAAAAACTGCAGGTGTGGTCTTCTGTAAGTAAAAAGTACATCAATAGCAGTTTTATGAATGAACATCTCCTTCCCCTTTAAAGGGGAAACAAAGAATATTGAATGTACATGATAAGACGAATTGGTCATTCTCCAGTTCCTTAAAACATTTGACCTATAGACCCAGTCTCTTTTTAAAGAGTCAGATTATGCCCATGGAGTTTCCATGGAGGTAAAGTGTTCTTTTGAAGAAGTCTTGACAGGCAAAAAGGGAGAATTAGAACAGCTGACAGAAGCTGGCCGTAAGAGATCTGAACTTTATTTGTCTTTAAATAAAAGAATAGTCTTAAGGAAACATTCCAGAAAGTAATAACCGGCTCAAAACCCCCCAGTTCTGTAAAAAGGGTAACATAGGATATTCCAGTTGAAATGTATTCTTAAATCCCTCACACTTCCTGCTCTCTCACTATGCCAGTTCTCCTTAAGTACTGCATATGGAACACAACAACCAAAGTTTGCGGTAACAGATTTAAGGAGGGCCAAACAAACTGACTTTCTTCTTTCCTTAAATCTGCTGTCAGGTTTCCTCCCTTCTCTACTTCCATGGTCATCTAGTCATCTTTTGCTCTCAGTTTAATTCTTTGAAATATGTTACCATGAGAATAGGAAGGCATCTTAAGAAGCTTAACATCTGCCCTATTTTTTAGACTCAGACAGTAATTTAAAGCAGGTCAAACATCTGTACTTGTTTAAATACTATGCTACCTCTGCCACTTAACATAGACTTTAGGTACTTGCCCATACAAGAGTCTGGGGAAGCTATCCTTCAAAGAAAGAGATGATAAAGAAGTAAGAACAGTTTCTCCCCCCTGTGAAACACGTTTGCAAAATTCATCTTCAAAGAAGAGATTCTGTTTGTCTTTTTACATTAAAAGCAGAAATTGTACTTTTTCATCTGTGGAAAATTAAGTTATGAAGGTATGGTAAATGTGTACAATGAAGATGAAAGGGAATTTTAAGCTATTGTGCACTATATTTGACTTACAGTGCTTAAGAATAGAGGACCCCTTCAAAGAAAATGCTGGAGGGCTCAGCGTATCTTTACTAGTCAGACTACGTACGCAAACTAATGAAGCTTTTCTAGAAAACTAATGCTCAAGCTAGACTTGTCACTAAGCATCAGGGAGCAAAATCATGGTAAGTAATCACAACTTCTTTTTTGACTGTCCTGAAAAATGCTGATGAAAAGTTTAACTCACCAATAATGGATTATATGCTCCACAGGCACCAAAAGCATCCTCATCTCTCTGATACAGCTCTCTTGATGACAGTCTTTCTAGCAAGGACACACTTAATCCAAAAGTCTGTGCAAGTTTAGATTTTATTGCTGGCCCTAACTGCTTTGGATCTCCAACGAGAACTATCTGTATATAAAATTTAAAAACATCAATTTTAGATTAAACCAGTTGTTACTGAAACTTCATTTTATAAGGACATACACATTTCAGAATTGAGAGATCAAATAATATCAAGTATTCTGCTTTCCTTCAATCATTTTTTTGCAAAGGACAGAAGTATGTTGCTGTTTTAAACAGAACACATACTTTTAGTTTGATATCTTCCACACGCTGACCCAGTCCTACCAACCCAGACTTGTTCTAGATATAAAGAAACTTGTTTAAATGTTGAGAATTATGCATGAATAGTCTCTATTACAAAACTCATTACCAGAAAATGGCTGTTTGCATTCTACATACATAATTCACAAAATATGAAAATAATAAACAAACTTTTTTCCTTTCAGTAAATGATGTTAAGAGAACTACCTGTCCATCAGCTTCTGAAATCAACCCAATAGGAATCAGACTCTCCGGTTCACTTGCTTGACCTGCCTCATCCAGAATCACATGAGTGAAATGTCCAAGCCTATAATTAAATAACATTAACCTGAAACAGGGCTGTTTTTCAGGTTAGTTCATTCTGCCACCCTGTGGTTGACCTCAGCAATTATGTTAACATCCTTGCCAAGTGTACCAGGCAACCCCATAGATGCAGAGCAAAGATGGGTATTTCCAGAAAGAAGTATACAAAAAACAACCCCGTAATTTTAATTTATCATCTTTGATTTCACTTACATACTCTGATATACAGAATCTTTAATTAAAACATTATTTGTACCAAGGTTAAGATACTTAGAAAAGGTTCTCTTATTCTCGGTTTCCTTTGATGTAGCAGACAATCCCCAAGCTTTGTTTCTGCCAAACAACTCAAGACAGTAAGGCTTCAGAGTGTCCTTTTCCAAAGTTAAAATCCAAGTGAGAGACAACCTTGATTAATAGTACTTGATATGATTGATAGTTGTTCACAGTTAATAAAGGTGTCTTGATAAAAGCCAAATACTGTAGAATTTTTAGTGGCAATCATTTTGAGCCAAAGTGATTTGAGCAATGTAATTTCCACTGGTGGCAGAGGAGAAGTTATTGTTTCAAAAATCTTAAACATTATGCAAGATAATTCTTAAATTCATAATGGAGAAAGTTTCTGCTGAAACATTACCATAACCAAGTGCTTTGCTCTCTTCACAAAGAGAGCACGCAAAAAAAATGTGCATGCAAAAAAACTATTACAACAGCCCAAGTTATAGTTCAGACAGTCTTTAAAAGCTCTGGGGTTTGTGTCATTCAGCCATTTTAGTGATATTCATATCTATGGTACTGTACCGTGTATTTGTTTGATAAAATAATCCTGCACTGCTGCATGTTGTAATCACAATCCTGGACCACAGTGCTTTCTGAATATCATCCCCATCTTTGCAGTAAGGTTTCACCATGTCATCAATATTCTGCAGAAACAAAAAGGTGTAAAAAAATGCCAGCCTAAAACATAGCTTTAAAATTTGAATAGAAAAGCTCTGCGAAAACTATTTTAAAAGCTGAGCAAACCACATAGATTTAAAGCCATTCATACACCAAACTGAATTAATTATTTTGCCTAAGCAAACCAGTACATATGCAAGACATCTGTGCTTTATTGTAAGGATCAATATGAACATTTTGATATTTCACATACATATCTATACATACATATATACACACATATGTATATACACACTTGTGTATATATGCAAATATATCTCTCTATATAAATATGTATGTATATATGTAATGAACCCACACAGCGTCCTGCACAGAGATGATGATTCTACTTGCTTACTTTCTGTGTAAGTAGTCTTAACTTGGACTGATAAAATAACAAAAACAACAAATCAAATAAAAAATCCCCACAAATGCCTATTTGCTGCTTGCAGAGTTAAGCACCGCAAGAAAGATGTGAAGATTCTATGCTCATACAATAAAATTAAGGATTATGATAAACATTTTCCAATTAATCTTCTGGAAAAGCTGAAGCAATATTTTGGATCCTCAGCAAGCCTAAGCAGCCTAATAGCCACTGAGAGTTAAAAGACTAAATCAGTATTTTAAGGTAAAAATATTAAAATGGAAATATTAAGTGGCAGGTATCTGTAATATTTACCTCCGTCGACCTGAAAGCAGCATTAACTCGGACCATAGTTCCTGGTTTTAAGAGACTGCTTTGATGCAGCCGCAAGCAAATCAGATCTGTTGCAGCGTTTGATGGTGCGCACACCAAAATCCGACTGTCTGGGAGAGTAAAATGTATCTATATTAAAGAAGACAGATTTTTAAAAAAAAGGTTATTTAAGAAGCAGCAGTAGCACCAACATTCCCATTTTATTTCACTGAATACAGAACCCAGAAGAGTTTTGTACACATGTGATATCCATTCATTCTTTTGCAGCTCAGTAACACTCCTGTCAACGGTCATGACTAAATACTCTCAAACTGAGTGAATGTATCCACAACAGAATTAATTCATGGTTATCATATTAATGTATACCTGTGCTTCACGCATATATTATGCACTACTGGAATCACAAGGTAGACTCTATTCACTGAAGTTTTAAAGACAAAAAGACTTAAAAACAAGCCATTCAAAATTCCGTTAAATCCAAATGAAGATGGATTCTTCTCCTTCACAGAACCATAGAAAATGATTTTAAAAAGAATATTTTGAAAACTCCTTGGGAAAAAAGTATGATGGTACTTACAGAAACACTATAAATGTTCCAACATGGAAAAGACTAGAGATGACTGATTTGTCATTCACCACTACCTGTAAAATAGCTTCAATTACTGTTACTGTTTTTCCAGTTCCTGGTGGTCCAAAGAGAAGATAAGGTGTGGGGCGACATTCACCACTCAGTATTCTTTTCACTGCCAGTTTCTGTTGCACATTCAGCACAGGATTGAAAAATTCACCATCTCTCTCTTTAAGTGCCAGAGTTTCACCAGCTATAATCAAGACAAGAATATCTCAGAACTTTACATATGTATTTTTAACATATGTAGATTAAAGCAATTCCAATTCACAATATGCTTCTGTAAATATTTATTTTCCTTTTGTGGTAACAACGAATTAATTTCTTGAAAACTCAGTTTTCATAGAATACCAAGTAGAAAATAAGCCATTAATATTTCTGAAGTGTACTGACTTTTTATTGAAAGCCAGAAAAGGACCATGATTGCATAACCCAACTATCCATAAAAACTCTATTCAGTAATTTTAGAATCAAGCTCACTTTCTTATCCTAGAAAAGCAAAACTTGAGAAACTTCCAGTAACTGGCACTTTGGGGATGATACCAATACTACATGGTCAGTCCTCTGTTAAAACTGCTGGAGTTTTTTTTCTTAATCCTGTCTGAATTAGTCTAGCTTTAGCTTTCAACAGCAGAATCTTATTAACACTTGGACAGAAGTGCATTCTAGGTAATTACTCACTAACTCTTTAGCATCCTTTTGATAAAATATGATGCAATCACCTCTTACACATTTCAGTACACTGTTATTTAAAATCACACTTTCCAAAAAAAGCGTAAGAATAATCTGGGATACTTGATATTAGCATCTTTAGCAAAGCTTTCTTAAAGATGAGAGACAGCATCCCAGTAAGAAACTGAAAATTCTGAGTATGACCAAAATGTTTTGAGTAAATGACTGGGAAATGACAATTTATTAATTAAAAAATGTATCATTAGATACAATGATACAATGTATCATGGCTCCCCCCTCCCCAGAAGTGTTCAAGGCCAGCCTAGATGGAACTCTGAGCAACCTGGTCCAGTGGAAGGTGTTTCTGACTGTGACACAGGGGTTGGAACTAGATGATCCTTAAGGTCCTTTCCAACCCACACCATTCTAGAATTCTGTGAATTAGAGATGTTTAAGTAATGCACCAAAAGCCTCTATAGAAACTTCCTGTTAGTAGTTTTAGAACTTGTCTTTAAAAGACAGAGCACAAGGACATCTTAAAGGTATCTTACTCAGCCCTGATTTACGGACGTGATACTTATTATTCAAGCACAGAAAATATACCAAGTTGGCTTGTTTGCAGAGTTACTTTCATCACATTTGTTATGTTCATCTCCTTTGATGTCATACCTTTCGTCTCTTTGTTCTGCTTTTTTTTGATCTGAAAACAGTAAGTGAAGATAAATGCATTTATAACCTTAAGAAGACAGGCAATTTTCTTCCCTAATACTTTAGAAGTTACTAAGGTTTAATTTTCTCCATTAAATAGAGTATCTACTCTTAAGACAGAAAGAGTAGTAGAAGATGGTGCCAGGAATTCGCATGTTAAGTTTAACATTTCTAATAGTTTGGCTCTGTTAGCATTAAACATTCAAAAATACTTTGCAGGCTCAGATGAGGATTTTGATGCCATGACTACAGAACTTGCTTGCTTCCACAAAAGCTAACAGTCACATTCCAAACCACTAGGCAAGATGCACAGATACATGCATCGTCCTTAGTGGACATGTCCTTTCGGATTGTAGCATGGGAAAAAACTACCTGTAGGGAATGTGGTGTTGGCAAGGTTCTGGGCATCATGCCTTAATCATCTTAGTAATACTGATTTCAAACCAGACTGATTGATTACTCCTTGTTGTAAAGGACAAATTGCAGGTGAAATAATTAGGGATTTAGGAAAAAATCTTGAGTGCAAAGGTGATGAAACACAGGTTATGCAGATGCTGTGAAAACTCTAGACAAAGTAAAGAATGCTGCCCACATGCCCCCCAAGCTGACTTGATTTAGTGTTGGTGACTGTTCCACTTCAAAAAGGAAAGAGAATTAGGCAGCCTCTTAAAGTCTGTTCTAAGAAATATTTCTACATTTTATTAACCTAAGTGGCAGTTGAGCCTGGGTAAACCTACTCAGAACACGGTGATTACCTGGACTGAGTACCTAGTCAGTAACTACGAAAACTAGTCTAAGGCAAATCTGACAACTCCCATCACAATCACACACTTTTTAAATATGCACTTTCCATTTTGTTAGCTTTATAGTATCAGTTATCATAAAATCCCCCATCTCCAGACAGCAAACAAAAACTTCTGTCATCAGAATACAACTTTGATTCTATGATACTCCATTATGCAATTCCTTGCTGGCAACAGCTGCACAGTAAGTATTTGTTACCAATCTGAATGGAGGTTACATGAAAGGAACATTTACAGAATAGATACCTTACTTTCCTGCTGTGAAGGTTGTTTAAGGCCATCATCAACAGCACAATACTCTGTAGTATTCTGGGTCTTGACAGCTTGTGGTGATTGTAACACAAGCCTTTCCGGAAATAACACTTCAAATTTAGCAGAGAAAAACAAAGTAGAGAAATTTCAAAGTCACACAAACACTTTTATGTTTCACTGATTAATGTTACTGTTGATATATCAGCTTAGTCTGAGCTGCAAAAATTGGTTTATCAGAACTAACGTGGTAAAGACCTGCACGAAGTTCATATGCATCATTCAACTCAATCACAGAACAGGAAATCACCGTTTTTTAATAAATTCTGAGGTAACACAAAACACAGCCATTTCACTGGCTATTACTAGAGCAGTATGTATGATTCCTACATTTCTTGTTGACTCTAACAGTTCGCAAAGTTTGCTTCCACTCCTCCTGCCTGTGATGGCCAACAGATGAAATAATTTTGACAAAACCTTCTCTACATTCAGCATTTTTTCTTCTTAAAAACCAAAGCAAAGAGTCCACAAAAACACATGGAAAACTCCTGTAAGAACAAACTACACTGCATTCTTCTCAGTATGCCCTGATGTGAAAGCAGTAAGACTCACAAGATTCCACATACAGAAACTCCTCTAGACAGCTTAATGGTCAAATGAAGTGTACCTTTTTCACCCAGATAGAGAGCTTGCTGAATGGCCAACTGGCATCGCCTGCTAGGAATCCTGTAACCGCAATATAGATTCATACATTAAAATAAAAGCTTACATTTCCATATATTATGACAGCACACACCTATGAGGTATCTGGTACTTTTGATAATGAATTAAAAAAAAAAGTTTTATATAAAATGTGTATTTTTTTAAAAAAGAGCATCTATTGAGAAATATGCTGCAGAAGTATACACAGCTTTGCTATGAATAATATTGATACATATATTCTCTAGCTTTTCAGTGATACAAAGATGGCTTGGTGTTTGACACTTTCAAGAAGTTCTTTACAACGCTGAATTTACAGAGAAGATTATGTAACTCCAAACAGGTAACAATGTCCCATGAATAAAACAGAAGTATAAAAGAATGGGTGATTATCACCAGCTATTTTTTTGTCCTGCATAGTCTTGCAGCCATATTGGTATATTTTTTAAAAGAATAAAGAAAAACTAAGAAAAATACCCACAAACACCCCCCCTCATTTCACTGTCTGACATCAGTGCAACTATCTAGAAACAACTAAGATAAGAGCTCTTTGTGCACGTGTACAGTTAGAGTCTTTTAACTCTGCAGTGTTAAGTGAATATGATGGCAAAATTGTGTTGAGGAAAAAAAGTGAAAAAATTGGCAAGATCTTAATTATGTCTTTCTCTGTATCCACCAAAATAAACAGCTGATAGTCATATTTAACAAAGTCACTTTACTAGAAGAATCATTAAATGCAGCTTTTTGGAAGCTTATAAAAACACCTGCAACGAATAAATTCCACATCCATGGGTTCCATGCTGTAAGTCCGTTCAAAATCTGCATTAACCTTAAGAGTAACATCTTCCTCACATATCTGTTACAAAGATTAAAAAACAAAGTCAGGATACTCATAAAGATTTAGTACTTTAAAAATAAAGAAGCACCTCTGAAAGCACTGAACACCCCCACCAACACCAAAAAAGTACATCTAGATTTACCTCCTATCAACATATTACATATCTACATTATATTAAAAGTATGTTAAAAGTGCTTTCAAGGCAGGTAAAGATTATAATCTCAAAAGAATAGGGAAGCCAGAGTCTTCAAAAATATAATAAAAATACAAAATCATCATTCAAATATAGATAAATAAACCTAGCTTCTCAGAAGCCAGGTTAAACTACTCTGTAACACCATGAATTGCAAGCTCCCCTTATAAAACCTGTGGATCACAGTATTTTCAAGAGGAGAGACACTTTGCTTACCTCAGCAACATAGGCGATGTACTCTATGATATGCTCTGAATAGACCTGACTTTTCAGTATCACCTTATCACCTAGTTGTAAACGAAGTTAAAAGGCAAAATACTGTTACAAGGAACACTAACATTTTCACTGCAGCAGGTAATTTCTTTTTCTCTTCTGCATGTTTAAACCAGGAATTTGCAAGAGGCTAACTTCAGCCAAGTCGCTGTATCCATCAGTACTATTCTGAAATGCCATATGTAGTTGTATATTACATTTTAAAAGGCATCTAGTATTGATGCCATCAGACACCACCTCCTGAAAACACTTTCTTGTATATTACTTGAAATTCTGAATTTAATTTTAGCTGCTTTCACAGCTTTTTTACTACACCTATTGCTTTTTAAGCTATTGCTACACTGCAGTTTATTTTTGCTGAAAACCCCACTGATTATTGTAAAAGAAAAATCCTAAAATATTGAAACATTTTTAATAACAGACACATGCCATGCTGCTTCAGATAGCAGCTGCTCTAAGACTGAGACACTGTGTCCCCTGTCCCCAACCGCCTAAATGAGTAATTTTGTGCTCAAATATGTGAAAGACTTCTTTAAACAAATGCATAAACAACAGAGTTTGCATTGGAGTGAAAATACAGATCAAAATGCCATTTGACTTTCTCCCATGTTCATTTCTACCTGGAAACAGGCGAGGTCTGCCCTCTTCTACTCCTGGCACTTCCAGCACTAACAAGTTCCCATTCCTTTTTAAAATAACCCCACTCATGTCGTAATCTTTTAAATCCATTTCTGCTTGGATCTCTTCAAGCCATAAAAGAGTAGAAAAGTTTGCTTTGTAATTATCTAGATTAAGACGCTGAAAAACAAAACAGAATACATTATTGTTGTACACTAAGATATGGAACCCACTGTTCCTAATGTTATACAAAAAACCTCTTGTGACAGACTGCACAGCAACTGGGTTGCCAAATAAGATGCCTAAATATATGCATCCATACACAAGGCAATATTTTAAACTCCCTGAATAGCCAAAGCAAAATTAGTATAGTCCTTGGAGCTCAAATACAATAGCCACTCAGCTAAAGGGGGCAGTTTCAACACCTGAATTCAGGGGCAATCTATAAACCGAGTTCTATGCTCAGTTTATGCCCAGAAAGCATAAAATCTAAATACATGGACAGAGACAGTTGAAAAGAGACAGACATGTCAGTCTTGGCCCTGGCTGATGATTATAAAACTTACAGCAAGCTGAAAGAACCTGACTTTTCTCCCTCAGAGCTTAATGAATCTCACTGCAGAGGTATTCTCCAACAGTACAAAGTTCTACCTAAACAATGATAGCACAGAATGCTTTCTACTTGGTATCTTCTCATTCAAATACAAGGTAAGTGAGCAGCACTTTCTGAGGTAGCCATTTAAATCACCAGTACCAGCCAGAACTTAAGGTGTGGTTAAAAAAAAGTGGCCATTAATAGCAGGCATTCAGTGCAAAATTATTTTAAACACTACAGATCTTTATCTTCTTTGAGAGAGAGGATCACTAACCCACCACAAGCTTAATGCTGTGACCTCAGGTTTAATGTGAGCTGTTCAGTCAGCAGACAACATAGTCTCCTACATTTTAAAGAAGTGTCAGCTCCAGTTTATAAGTACTTAAACTGCTATACTTGTGGGAAGAATATGAACAAGATATAGTGAATTAAATCTGAAGATGTTTAAGAAAACAATTTTGAACAGACAGAAAAGAATCCTCTGTTACTGCCATCATTTAAGAGATTGTGCTTTCATTTTCTATGAAATAACTGTTCTGACACCTCAAGAAACCCTTCCTAGTAATGCCTAAGAAGTGAGAATACAGAAAAATCTTTGTTCAGCTTCTGTGATGTCCCCCCCAATATACTTCTACTTGCTTCTCAGATTTTCCCATTTATGCTTTTGTGGTTTTTCTGTAACATACGTGGATTTTCTGTAACAACATTCCCATATGTGGAACTTATGGGATCCAGATTGAAGTCTAAGCCTACCTGACAACAGTATTATGTCATCTTCTCTTACACTAGGGACTACACATTTTTCTTAAGGAAATTGAACAAAAACACTATGTAAAAAAATTTTTTTATATACCTACACTTACATACCTCTGCTAGGAGGGGCTGAAAGGTCAGTATGTCTAACTGCTGTTCTACACATTTTCTCAACTCATCCGGTATGGTATAATGTGGGAGAAAGTTTGAACACCACTTTCTCTTATTTCTAAAACAAAAATGTATGACATATAATTTAGCTTTCTCAAGTAATGTATGTGAAAAACAGGTAATTAACATGTCACATCACCAAGATTATAAAGCCAAAACACATACACATGCACCAGACTAATGATTCCTTCAAAGGGACAACTGAGAAGTCTGTTATACTGCAAAGAAAGGTAAGACATCCTCTACAAAGATGCTACTTGACGCTGTAGGGAAAAAATTCATGTGGCCAAAGTTGAAGGTGAAGCTGTCCAGTACTGTGGGGGACAATAAAAAGGTTTTAAAAATGTGCCAATAGCAAAAAGCACTGCAGAAACAACATCAGCTCATTACAGGATGAGAATGGTCACCTAACACACAGGGACACACACAAGGCAGAGATGTTTAAGGCTTTCTTCGCTTCTGTCTTCAGCATTGATGAGGGACTAAGGGGGTGCCAGTGCCCTCAGCTGGAGGGCCATGACTGTGAGAATGATAAACTCCAAGTTAAACCTGAACTTCTGCAGGGTTTGCTGCTCCTGCTGGACCCCTCTAAGTCTATGGGGCCTGATGGTGTTTGAGCACTCAAAGAGCCAGCTGATGTCACAAGACAGTGAGAGCTTTTCATACTGTCTCTAAGAGCACCCTTCAGGACAAAATATCAGCCCACAGCTGGATAAAATATCACGCGATGGGTGAGCAACGCCTCATAGGCTGGACACAAAGGGTTACAGTGAAGGGGATAACATCTGACTGGTGACCTGTCACTAGTGGGGTTTCACAGGGCTCCATCTTAGGGTCAGTTTTCTTCAACATCTTCTCAAATGACTTGGATGCAGGATTTGAAGGTATACTTAGTAAGTTTGCTGATGATACTAAATTGGGAGGGGCTGCTGACTCCCTCAAATGCTGAGAGGTGCTGAAGAGAGACCTACACAAATTAGAAAGATGGACAACCACCAACTGTATGACAGTGAACAAAGACAAATGTCAGATTCTGCACCAGGTCCACCTGGATGTACGGACAGACTAGGGGATAAGACACTGAAAAACAGCACTGCAGAAAGGGACCTGGGGGTCCTCATGGATGGCAAGTTGAAACAGAGTCGGCAGTGCCCTGGCAGCCAGGAGGGCCAAGTCTGTCCCGGCATGCATCAGGCACAGCATTGCCAGCTGGGCAAGGGAGGGGATTGTCCTGCCTTGAGGATGGTGAAGGGCCCAGAGAGGAAGCCTTATGAACAGCTGCTGAGGTCACTTGTTCTTTTCAGCCTGGAGGAGACTGAGGGAAGACCTCATGCAGTCCACAACTTCTGTGTGAGGGAAAGAGGAGCGTCAGGCACTGATCTAGTGACCACTGCACAGGACCTCAGGAAACAGCATGAAGCTGTGTCAGGAGAGGGCAAAGTTGGATTTTAGGAAGAGATTCTTCACCCAGAGTATGGCTAAGCACTGGAACAGGGAAGTGGTCACAGTCCCAAACCTGATAGAGTTAAAGAAGTGCTTGGACAAAGCTCTCAGGCACATGGTATGACTTGGGGTGGTTCTGTGCAGGGCCAGGAGCTAGACTTGACGATCCTTATGAGTCCCTTTCAGCTCTATTCTATAGTAAGTGTTCTATCTACAGATTATTTGAAAACACTGTTTCTGCTTTTTCAGCATAGGTATATTTTTATAACTCAGCAAATACTGTAATTAGAATGGAAGCTTATTTGCAAAACAGAAGTTCTGAATGAAAGATAGGAGACATCAGTCAGATGTAGACAATAAAGTTACATAAAGAATTAAGAAGCATTATCTCAGAAATCTATTTTTCAGTTTCCCATCTTTTTTCTTAATAGCACAATTGTTACTAAGTAGATAACTAAGAACTGTTTTATATTGTTTATTACCAGACTGCACATTAGACATTGTTTGAAAAATCTACAAAGAAATCAAGCAATTTTTGAAATAAATTAATTACTAAAACAACCTCTTCTATAAGCAGTGTTCACAGTCATCTTGTTTACAACATATATATATATGTAATCATGTACAGATTCTCCCAGTTTCACATTTTCTTTCTCAGCATCACAGAACAGATATAGCAATACCAAACAGAGCAGTGTTAGGTAAGTGTTATTTTTTGCTCTAAGTGACAGTACCTTTTGTGTTTAGGGCCAGCCACTGTTGTCGTCCTTGGCTGAGAATCTGGAATAATTTTAGGCTTTCTTGGAGAAAAAGGTTGTACAGGTGCTATAAGTAATTCTTCTTCATTTGTTACAGTGGCTTCAATGTAACGGCCAACAGTAAAATCAGAAAAGCCAAGCAACAGAAGCTCTTTACTGTGTCCCTGAATCCTTCAAGTAAACAGAAGTTATCTTCTTAAAACCAACATGTTCACACTTCATTTTCCCCAGCTATGAGATAGATTCTCATTTCAGTTACATATGAGAATTGCTAACTTAGAGTAATTCCTCACACTTACTCCCCCCACCTCAAGTTCAATCCAGGTATCATAAATAATTAAAAAACCCAAGCAAGCAACCAAAAAAACCCAACCCAAAACCACAGAAAGAATCTCAACCCCGCAATTTCATCAAAACCTTGGGTATAGAGCAGAATTCCTCCACTCAACATACTATGGCACAGAATTAATACTTCTGTCACAAGGAACATCTTGGAATTATTGCTACTGAAAAAGATGAGCCAAACAGCTCCACCAGAGGAACCTGAAGCAAATCCCTTCACTGTCTGCAGCTTTAGAGCCCGTTGTGAAAGGCTACTCAGAACTGAGTCCTAACTGTAAACACATGGAGTGGAGAAAGTAGGAAAAATCCTTAAATTCTGAAAAACGTACTTTATTCATGCAAGTGATGCTTGGGGAGTGACAAACGGGAAGAAACCAAGAGGGAAAGGTTTCTTCAGATTGGTTTCTAAGAAACTTAAGCAGAACTACAGCGCAATTCTCTAACTACATGGTCCAATGCTGCTTCCATGTGCCTGAAACAAATGTATCCCAGAAGGATTCCAGCTTACCGTCTCTTTGGCAGGAGAGACACATACTAAACTTTTGCCAACTAATGCTACCTGCTCAGGTTAAAACTATAGCCTGGTTTTCTCTGATATAAAAACTCAAACCAGACATCAAACTTTCCAAATTTATGGTCTAAATCTGCAGCCTCCACTCCTTCCATGGAGTTTTGTGTGGATTATTAAGTATTATTAGAGTATTCTAAGACTTTGTGGCTTTTACAGATTTACAGTGAAATATAAATCGTTCTTTCTCCATGTCTATCTCCAAGAAAGCAAGACATGCCTGCAGCTCTATCTTTTAAACTAGAGCTAAATCATCCTCCTAAGAAATTTACTACTAATTGCTTCACTATTTAAAATGATAAAGAGAAATAGCGTGAATATTATTGCAGCATTACTTCTATGAATGAAACCTTTTTTTCCTCTGTCCAAATTTTACTTTACCATCTAGGAATCAATGGCTGTGGAACACAAAGGCTGCAGAGTTACAGCTGGAAGCAAGTGAAAAGTACAGGAATGTAAGCTTTGCCACATAAGGTTCCTACTTCTACATGAATGAAAGTGCTCCCACAAAGCCACTTTCTGTTCTTAGCTTAATTAATAAAATATTTTGTACAGCAAAATATTTTTTGTTTCTTAAGGGTTTTCTAACACTTGCAAACCACTTCCTCTGTGAATTACACCTTCACCTACACCTGTGAAGAAAGCTTTTTCTTTCTTATTTCAGCATACGTAACTTGAATTTCCTATCACAAAACAGGAAAACTTGAGATCAGGGCATATAGCAATACAAGATACTAAAGACTGTTATGTCTATCAGACATAACACAGGAATTCCCAGGCAATCTGCATTAGCTCTAGTGCTCATGGAGTAATGGATTTCCTACAAAGGATATATCCATCTGCAGGCATTATCTTCACCCTACTGTGTCATTTTAGAGATGTCACCTACCCCAACTAGTATTGTTTCATTAACTACTACCATTATCTTTCAATAAAAATTCAGGATCAAGCACTGAAATGATAACTACTTTCAAAGTCTAATATAGGTTTCCAGATAATTTGCTAATATGTATTGGCTTACTTTACACTACACCATGTAGTGGTTTTTACTGGGGTAGAGTTAATTTTCTTCATAGCTAGTAGCTATGAATAACGCTAGTATGGGGTTCTGGTTTGCATCTGTGCTGAAAAAAGTGTTGATAACATAGGGATGTTTTTACTGTGTTGAAAAGGACTAACACAGAGTCAAGGCCTTCTCCCCTTCTCATACTGCCCCACCAGTGAGGGGGCTGGAGGTGCACAAGGAGTTGGGACACAGCTGTGGCAGCTGACACCAACTGACCCAAGGGGTATAGTAGACCATCTGGCATCACGCTCAGTATATAAAGCTGGGGAAAGGAAAACGGGAGGACATTCTGAGTGATGGCATTTGTCTTCTCAAGGACCATGGTGTGTGAGAGAGCCCTGTCGTCCAGGGGATGGCTGACCACCACGGGAAGTGGTAAATGAATTCCTTGTTTTATTTTGCTTGTGTTTGTGGCTTTTGCTTTATCTTTTAAACTGTCTTTATCTCAAACTATGAGTTTTCTTTTTTACCTTTTTACTCTTCCCACTGTCCCTGCCATTCTGCTGGAAGGAGTGAACGAGCAGCTGAATGGGACTAGGCTGTCAGCTGGGGTTAAAGCACAATATGCCAAGAAGAGAACTCTGCCCAGAATGAGGAAACTATTAAGTCTATTTTCATTACTTGTTGCTACTGTATTAGTTACAAATAATGGACAGAAATACTTACGCAGCTGTGCACGTAATCACTACAAATATTTTTTCACCTGGCGGTATCACAATTTCTGCAGTAATATTGCTGCGCTTAATTGGTTGTTCCACATTATCTTTTTGCTCACTTTCTCCGTTTTGTAGATCTTCATCTTTCACCAACGAAATGTTTTCTTTTGTCTTTGATAAATTTTTATCTTGAAAATTAATTCCTTCTGTAGCAAACACATGACAATAAATTTTGTTATTACAATTTCTATTGCTAACATAGGCAAGTCCTCTCAAACAAACCTAATGGTCTTCTGAGGAACTAACATTCAGCATTCAAATGTTATCATTTCACTGTACCTGGAACGACTCCATTCTTCATAATGGATGTATGGTTCAATGACTCATATGTTGTTTCTCCACTGTTGTTAAATGAATTAATTTCAGCTTTTGAGAGGTTTTCTAGATTTATTGGAATAGATGGCAGATACGCTTCTGGATTGTTCTCACATTTTTGAGGAATCTCAACACTGAATTGCTTGTCTTTCACCCATCCAGCTAATCTGCAGCTGATTAAGGACTGTGGTACACTCCCTTTATTCCTAGAAGTAGTTATGTGATTAGTTACATAATTAAGTGCATGGTGAATGTTCTTGAGAAATTTGACTTCTACCTGAAGTCAAATAAAATTGTCTGTAGCACATTAGCTCACTCTGATTTCAAAACTGCTATCAGAAAGAAATTGCACGGCTGCTTCTAACTCATGAGGACAAGAACCTCTCCTTTATGTTAATATTTGTAGGTCACATCAACTGCCATATAAAGCATATAAAAATACTCTGTATAATAAAAACCAATGTGAGTTTAAAATTCATCTTTGGGTAACTAACTCATAGGAAAGAATACTGAACAACAAATAATGGGTATTCAGGTGTGTCTTCATTTAAGCCTTTATATCCAGATGTGAAAAAGAAAACACCAAAGAAAAAAAGGAAAAAAAAAAAAAAGAAACCCACCAAAACAAAAACCTCCCAAGGATACACCAAAATAGTTCTTCAGCATCAAAGCTTACAAAAAAAAACAGAAAAAGAAAAAATCTGGTCTGCTTGTAATATATGCACCAATCCTCTTGTTCTAAGATTTTGAAGATGGCATAGTATCCGCAGTTCAAATTAAACACACAAGTAAAAGCTTTTCGTTCAATCCTCATTGTAGGAAGTATTTTACTAGGATTGAAAAGAAATATAGGACTGGGGAGTCTCAAAGCACTATCTGCAAGATAAATGCCCAATATCAAAAAGGCTATCCTACAGACATTAAATTCAGCGTGAAATTCTCTTTAATTCCATAGTATCTGGATATTAATTGAAGATCATAAACCACAAGGCTCTGCTAGAAGAGGTGTCTGTATGTAAGACAGGTTAACAGACTGTGGAGTGACGGAAATAAAGAAATCTTCAAACAATCAGAAAGGCTTACTCTATCCAAATGATCATTCTTTTAGATTCCCCCTGCTTCAGAGTTCCAAAGTTAGCCATTCTTGATACTTTCAACTCTCCTTTGTCTCTCATTAAGTCTTCATAAACTTCATCCGTATTACCTCCATTAGAGTGAGACTGTCTGTAAAAATAATTTTAGGCAGCAGTTTTTAAACACTAATAGACTCAGAAAGTATCTTTGATTCAGCAGAAGTTTAAGAAACACTATCCCAAGGCATAGTCACAATACTTAGAAAGAAGCAGGTGAGACAGTTCACTTTGTTCTCAGCCATTTATTAGATGACAATTAGATTAACTTCACTAATTTAAGCAGAAGACTAAAATGACTGAGAAGTTAACTAATCCTTGCTGAAGAGCTGAATCAAATGGTGAGTGAAGTCATTATGGCTCTCTTCGGGGGCTGAACAAAGACATAACAAAGACAAGCTCTTTAGCAGGAGTCATGATTAGCACTGCAGCTAAGAGATAAAATGACTGGACTGGAAGTGTTTCCATCTATGCACTTATGTCTTCTGCTCGCTGCTCCAATCTGAAATCAGCAAGCTGAAGACAAAATTAAAAATCAGCTGAAAACCAAAAAGTACCCTTAAAAACTTTTATCACATACAACTGATGAAAAATGCCTATGAAACCAGGCACATGCTCTTTCCTGTCTAAAACACTGAGCACAGGTCTAACCTCTTGGTGACTACTACCTGTAGAAACATTTTACATGGTTTCTATTTTGTAACTAAGAAACTATTCATTTCGATAAAGTGGCATGGAAATAACTTAGAAATACTTTAATAATCTCACTAATATGTACACACCCTTAGTATTCCTGAGTTATCTGACATACTGAAGTAGAAAGTGAGTGCAGCTGCTTTTCATTAGCTACATCAATTTACTAGCCAAGCCCACTAGATGTCTCCCATTGCAGCCTGAGCTGCAGTTTTTGGTATGGCAGGATGTACACTCAACCTGAGAAATCAACCCGAAAATCTACTTTCGTAATTAGGCTTTAGTGGTAATTTTCTGTATAAAATCCATCATTAAAAATAGATGCAAATGAAAAAAAAGTGAACAATTTGTACTGCTTTGCAAAATGATGTAAATGCTTCAAGTTTCATCCAGTTACAATTTATTATATCCGTTATCTCTAGAGAAAACAGCTTATTCCATTCTTTGTAAATCCTTTGAAGACTTGCATACTGCCCTTGGCTAAATTTCCCAGAGATCCCCCAAAGACTACATTTGAAAGGTATCAGAATGTCCTTTTGCTCTCCCCTTTGGACTTTCCAATTGATTGACAATTTATTTTTGGCCTGCAGAACTGGACTCTCTAATCCTTCCAAGACCTCACATTGGAAAGTGATAGATTTTACAGGTAACAGATCTATTTATTTAGGTGGTATTTGTGTGTTTCACAGAACAGACACTTAAACTCACAAGTCAAATTCCAGATCTTTGCTGAGGTCTGTTACTGACTAGTTGCCCATTTTACCTTTGTGTAGTTGATTATTTCACTAAGTTTTGCTTCTTCTCCATACCAAACACCATCTACTTTTTTCCATCCTCTTCTGCAGTCTGTCCAGATCCTCTTCACACCACATACAACATCTAAAATACCTGCAGAACCTCTCAGGTCAATACTTGCAAGCCCAATGAATCTCATTTAGATCATTTAACTTTTCCTTTTAGGACAGACATCTGAACAATCACTATAACTTAAGCAAAATCCATTAAAGAAACATGAATTTTATATGAGTTTTGCTGAGAATTGTTTTCAAATGGTAAAGCCTCCTAAACTGCACTCCTCTAGTAGGAACACATGAACTTGGCGTTTTTCTAATAATCATGCCAAAGTCCTTCTCTGCCTAGCAATATCCCTCAGCTCAGCTGCTCCTAGTTTTGCTTCTCTCGTTAGCACTCATGTTCCCACCCCATGGAAGGAGAAAAAAAAAAAAACTAACAAAAGAGCCAAATCATATCATGCTCTGGTTTTTCCAATGGTCTATCATGCCTTCTAGTCAACTAGGGAAATACTCATAGTATTTCTTGCTTAGCAGATGCAATGAAACGTCAGGTGCACTATGTCTCTAACTGTTATAAAGAGAACAAAACAACATTACTCATCCTGGTTGACTGGCACCAAGCAAAGGGCTCTCCAAACGTAACAGGACTGACTGCTCTCCACCACAATCGTGTTCACTAGATCATGTCTATGAGGTGAGTAACCATCAGGAAGTCTCAGTGAATCCAAAGTGAAAAATATACTGTCATCTACTGTCCCAGTTCTTCCACAGATGCTGGAAATTCGAACCTGTAATAGTTTGTATTCACTGTTACTCGATATTATCTTCTTAAGCTAACAGACATACTAATTATGCCTATTTTTTCCCCCTGAAACAGCCCTTCTACCATTAATAAAAATGCATTCTGAAATTACAGGTATTCACAGGAGGTAAACATAGAGTTCTAACCTAGAATCACTGTGCTTGTCTTCAGATTTAGAATTGTAAAGAAACACAAGCACTTCAGACAAGCATTAAGTTACACTGAAGTGCATACTACAAAATGTGCACTTGACTTAATCATGATTCTTGTGACATATCAACTTATCTAATTTATACTTCCATTCTAGCAGTAGAGATTTTTTTCCTATTCTTGACATGCAAATATTCAATATTTACAGTTAAGACAAAGACAATAAACCATAAACCTAGCAGAGTATATGCATTACTAGACTGAAAAAATACTTTTATTAAAATAAAAAAAGGCACAATGGTTGTTTTCAAGCCGAAACACTTGAATAAATTAAACAAAATAAATTCCCCAGTCATAACACATCCTCATTATAACCAATAGTAAGCATACAAATCAGCAATTCATAAGAGGTAAATTAGTTACTCTTCCTGTTCAACCCAAAATGTGTATGTGTTTTCAAAATGCCTCATCATTTTAGAAACATCCTCTAACTGGAAGAATTGATACAATCCATCTTTTAATTAAAGATGGGATACAGAAGATCTACCAATATTTTTAACTGAAACCAACTGGCAACCTCACTTCAGCCAAGATTCCTCATGCCAAAAAACAATGTGCAGAACATTTACCTTGTTTACTTGTTTATACCTCAAAGGCCTTACAGCAACTGCTTCACTCTTCCATGAGTTCGAGTTAATAAAATATTTTGCTTGCACCCAGTCACCTTCACAAGGTTTGAAATCTATACAAAACAGAGCATTTCTCAAGTTACATTATTCCCCTACAGAACTAGTGTAAGTTACATAAAAGCCAGAATAATGCATTATTCAGACCCACTAAGTCCGAAGTTCTCTTTGCAGTCCTTTGCCTTGCAGGTTATGACAAACTATGCAGGCGATGCCAGTGGAAAAATACGCTTGGTTACATGTAACTTACACTCAAATGCAGGTCATTCTGAGTGAGAATGAACAGGCAGCTTTCTTCATCCATGTCTAGCTGTTTCACTGTGTTTCACTGCATACTCCATTAGAACTTATTTGAAATTACAATAGCAAGTTTATCAGAAGATATTTCTATTGTATACACAAAAACAGTAAGAAAGAGGAAACAAGAAGTCCCTACACACCTTCCCAGACGTCTTGCATCGCAAAGTAAGTATTCTGATTAATATAGCCACCATCCACAGAGAGAGATGTAATATTGCCAATTAATGTTTTCATATTTAGTTCAGAGGCATCACAAGCAGGATTGCAGTCTTCTTGTATATTCTGGATGGTGTCTACCTATTAATATAAAAATAACCCCAACATTTAAACAGCTGATACTTAGAATTAAACACATATTGCTTCAATAAATATACTTTATATATTTTTTAATAAATATATTGCTCACAGAGGCAAAGCTTCTTATTAGAGCATTACTTACTTTTGTACACAATTACTCACTTTTGTACACAAAAACAGTGAGTAACAAATAGTAACTTCTATTTTAAAGAGTGCTGTACGTTGCAGGGCTAACAACTACTACAATTATATGCTGATTTTTCAAATCTTTCTTACACATTCCTTGCTTTAGGTCTACTTCAGAATTTTTTTTATACTGACAAGAGGACCACCCCCAGCAGTGTGACTTTACACAACTGGAACTAGAAAATGATTCCTTCAGAAAGCAAAAAACCTGTTTTCAAGATGGTGTTTATAAACACTACATGTATTTCAGACTGACCTCTGTCATTTTTTAATAATTTGATTAAGAAAAGCCCTAGAGTTGCTTCTTACAGACTCTTCATATCATCACCTCACACATAAGTTGCTGAAGTCTGATCCAATCTGAAGTATACTATCATATGATCATAGTATCATAAGATTTATTTTGTTGAACATAATGCTTATCATTTATGATAGTAATAAACAGCCTATGTCTTCCTATACCTCAGAGGTTTACAAACACTACAGTTCACTATATATAGCTAGTTATTTTTTAGTCAATACTGTTTTATTGCATTAAAAGAACTATTACTACATAATATTCCTTCCGATGACATGAAAACTCACTGTAAAAAAAAAAAAATTATGTTTTGTTCCAGTCTGACATGTATCTTCACATTCACCAAGAACATCTGAGAATATCAAACTTTCTCCTAAGTGATTTTTATGGCTTCATATGGATAGAACATGAATAAGCAAACTGTTCCTCAGAAAACGAGTAAATTTACATTTCATGTAAATTACACATGGAGTTATACTTGGAAGTAATTTGTAGACCTAAGAAAATGTTTTTAAGACATGAAAACACTTGAAAACTCCCAACATACATTTTCTTTGGATACTTCTCAATTTTTCCCTACCAATAAAACTGTAAAGTTCTTTCCAATACTAGGTCAAAATGGCCTTCCTACTACCACTGGCAGCAGTCTGGTTTTAAAGCCTGCTACAGAACCTGTAATAATTTCATGCAGAGTTTAATTAGGACTTGACATCAAATAAACTGAAATCCTGACTTTCGAGCCAGGATCTTTCCAAAACACATGGCCGGTAGCTCCAAAGAGCAGCTGAAACAGTACACTGAGCAGAGAGCTTACCACACTCTTTCCTAAAGCAAGTAACATAAATACACTGACACCACCGAAGTTTAAACTGCACCTTCCAGATTCTCCCCCAAACTGCAGTGTCCAGGACGCAGAGCTTCTATGTCTCTTTGCAATCAGAGACCACTTAAAGCCAAACTTAAGAGGTAGTATCTCAATTATCTGGAAGGAGATAGTATCCAAGCATCATTTTGTATAGTATTTAATAATTACGCTTGTCAGGAAGCTAAATTTTCTCCTCTAACTTGGGGTTTAAAAAGAGACTTAGTTCTTCACCATCCAAGACAACTACGATTCAAATACTATTGTCTCTTCTTATCAAATGTTCAGAGTATCTCAAGTTTGCGCCACCATATGGAAAGTAATGCAAAACATCACACAGTAGAGAACAGCTTAGGTTTTCATTTATGTTCTTAGAGCAGACTTTGAAGAAATGAGCTTTTCTTCTTGCTTCTTGAATCAAGACTGCCCTTGGACTTTCACTTTCTATGAGTACAGTGGGCATTTGACATATTTTCACCCAGTCAGAAACTACATTGCCAACAGTCCAAGATGCCTGTGGGATTACAGCTCACCAACAGGAATAAGATAAACCAGCAGGCTCTCGGAAAAAAGTCCCTTTGAAAATGCTATTATCTAGAACATACAGCACAACATGACACAACTGCTAAAATACTCTAGTTGCTTTGTAGATCCATATGTAGTTTCTCAGTTACCAGGTTTATATATTTTGGAGCAATGACAATATTTCAAAAGTAAGGTGAAAGCTGTCAGTCAGAAGAACAAGGAAGAAAAATTAGTATTTAAACTACTCCACTTCTGACTATGAGTACTATTTTGCCAAACAGCATTGAAATTGCTTGTTGGACAAACAATATTTAGTTTTTATGTAAGAAAGTAATTTAAATTTAAAAAGGAGAAACAAAAGGAAATAAGACAAGGTTATCTTATAAGACACTAGGTTTTTGATAGCACTAGAGGTGGTAATACTTTAGAAATAAGAGTTCCCATTTACTTTCCTTCCATGTTTAATTTTGGATCACAGAATAAAACTGTCTCCCCACTAAGTTTTTCTTTGGTTTTATTTAGTCAATGAAACTACATTTGGTTTCAACATGAAATGGATTTGCTAAGAAAAACTCCCCTCAAAATTTGTGACAAGCTATAATCAAGGTTGAAATAGGTTTGCAAATGAAATGTTAAGCAAGAAAGGTAGCAAAATCTCCATTTTTGTACTCTTCTATAGCATTAAGTTGCCAATTTTTACAAGAAGTTTTAAGATTTCTGTTCTTATTCACAAGAACAAAAATTACTTCTGTGCAAAAAGAGCAAACTTTGCACAAGATCAAACTGCTTTGATCTTCTTATCCATTCATAAAACAGTAACATAATATTGACTGTGAAACTCGGAAAAGTTACACAGATCTGGAGTAGCTGTAACTAAAATTCTGATGTGATTATCTCAGCTAATAGCTTCTTATTCACTACATCTACACCTATATTCAGAGAATCAGTATTAAACATAACTTGAAAGGAGATGGAATAAACAACCCACAAAATCCCACTTATCCCCACTAGATGAACGGCTTGCAATTTCTCCTATTTTGAAGAATTTGTGAGGCTAAAACTATAGCAACTTCCAAACCAAAGCCTCAAGGAGAAAGTGAGACTACTATCTTCATCTCTTACCCTGACAGCCTTCAGGCCACCTGATGTTTTATCCTCTTCCACAGTGGCAATAACTTCCTGTCCAACAGCCAGCAGCATGTTCTTTGCAACATCCTTTGTGAAGACTATCATGTCATCTATCATCCCATAATCGTGGCAAAGTCTTGTCACAACTCCTTGTACCCTTTTCAAGTCTTTATCACCTGCATCAAAAGGAAAAGTGTTGACAAACTCAAATCACTTGTTTATAGAAATACGCAGAAAGTTATGAAAACTGAAATGTCCCCCTAAAAGGGACATCCATTCTATCAAAAAGCCAACTGGAAATAGCAACAGTTGCCAAGTAATTATTTTCACAATTTAGTCCTGAAGTATTAAAAAAGCTAGTTAAATACAAACTACATTTTAAAACCAACATGCTTTAAGCTCCATTAAAAAAAAGTCATAGAATATCTCACAATGAAAGAGACCCATAAAGATCACGGAGTCTAAATCCCTGCTCCTCACACGACTACCTAAAACTAAACAGGATGATTCAGTGCATCATCCAGATGCCCCTTGAACTCTGATAGGCTTGGTACCTTCCCTGGGAAGCCTATTCCAGACTGACCATCCTCCCAGTGAAGAGATTTTTCCCACTGTCCAGTTCAAACTTCCCCTGATGCAGCTTGCTTTCACTTCCTTGTGTCCTGTCACTGGTCCTCATGGAGAGATCAGCATCCCCCCTCCCTGAAGGTGTTGACTGCAATGAGGTCACACCTCAGCCTTCTTTTTTCCAAGCTGAACAACCTCAGCTGCACCTCATAAATCACACCCTCAAGACCTTTCACCATCTTGCTCAGCCTCCACTAGACCCACTAAAATGGTTTGATGTAGTTCTTATATTGAGGCATCTGAAACCACACACAGGACTTGAGGTGAGGCCGCCCCACTGCAGAGCACAGCAGGACAATTCCCTCCCTCACCCAGCCAATAATGCTGTGCCTGATGCACCCCAGGACACGCTTGGCCTTCTTGGCTGCCAGGGCACTGCTGACTCATATTCAACTTGCCATTGACCCAAGCTCACAGATCTTGGTCTACATGGGTGCTACCCAGCCTCTGTACCCATCTTTTTTTCCATTCAGGTTGAAAAGGATCTTAAAGATCAGGAAGTCCAACTGTAAATCTAATACTAACAAGTCCACTACTAAACCTTGTCCCTAAGAGCCATATCTACATGACTTTTTAAACATCTTCAAGGATGTTGACTCAACCACTTCCCCAGGCAGCCTGTTACAATGCTTAAAAACCCTTTCCATGAAGAAATTGTTCCTAATATCCAATATAAAACTCCCCTAATGCAACTTGAGGCCATTTCCCCTCATCCTATCCCTTGTTTCTTGGGAGATGAGACTGACCTTCACCTCACTACAACCTCCTTTCAAGGTAGTTGAGGAGAGCAATAATGTCTCCCCTGAGCCTCTTTTTCTTCAGACTGAACAACCCCACTTCTCCCAGCCACTCCTCAGAGGTGCTCCAGACCTTTCACCAGCTTTGCTGCCCTTCTTGGGACACACTCCAATATCCAGACTCCAATGTCTTTCTTGTAGTGAGGGACGAGAATTCAACAAAGGATTTGATGTGCAGCCTCCTCAGTACTGAATACAGGGGGACAATCACTACCTGGTCCTGCTGGCCACACTATTTCTGATCCAGGCCAGGATGCCACTGGCCTTCTTGGCCACCTGAGCACATACTGACTCATGTTCAGCCACTGTTGACCAGCATTCCAGGTCCTTTTCTGCAGGACCTCTTTCCAGCCACTCTGCCCCAAGCCTTTAGCTCTGCATGGGGCTGTTGTGACCCAAGTACAGGACCCATTACGTGAACTTGCTGGACCTCATGCAATTGCCCTTGGCCCATTGATCCAGCCTGTCCTGAGCTCTTTGCTGATCCTTCTTACTCTCAGGGAGATCAACACTCCTACCCAACTTAGAATCATCTACAAACTAACTGAGGGTGCCCTTGATCCCTTATCCAGATCACTGGATAAGATAATATTCACAGCCTTTTCCTCATCCACTAAGTGGGTGACCTTGTCCTAGGAGGAGACAAGGTTGGTTGATGTGTTTCACAAATCCATGCTGGATGAGCCTCATCCCTTGGTGTTCTGCACATGCTATGCAAGATGATCTGCTCCACAACCTTCCCTGGCACTGAGGTCAGGATGACAGGCCTATAGCTCCCAGACCATCCTTCCCACCTTTCATGTACATGACCATCACATTTGACAACCTGCAGTCTACTGGGACCTCCCTGCTTAGCCAAGACTGCTGGTAAATAATGGCAAGTGGCTCGGTGAGTTTTTCTGCCAGCTCCTTCAGTGCTCTGGGGTGGATCCTGTCCCATGCCACAGATGTCTAAGTGGTCACTGCCTCTCTCCCCTTGGGCTACAAGGGATTCATTCTGCTCCTCACCCCTGTCTTCCAGCTCAGTACCACTGGTCCTGCTATTAAAGACTGAGGCAATAAAGGCATCAAGCACCTCAATGTCTTCCTCATCCTTTATGACTGTTTCCCTCCAGACCCAAAACCAGATGGGGCTTCTCTTTAGTTCTCTTTTTGCTGTTATTATATTTAGAGAAACTTTCTAGATGGGCTTTGCCCCTTCTAATTTACTGCCTTCATAACCTTATGACATCCTTGTAGTTATCTTGAGCTGCCTCCACCTTCTTCCAAAAGTCAAACTCTCTCATTTTTTTCCCGAGGTTCAGCTAGGCCAGGATTACTCCATTTCAGGTAAAAAATGTGACACTTCAATACAAATACATATATTAAAATAAAATATTATTCAAATATATTGAAAAAATGGAAATAAAAAAATACCTGCAAACTAAATAGTTTCTCCCAAAAGCCCTGAGGCATCAACTGTTTTTAAGATTTCTTACAGCAAAAGAAAGTTGTCAGCACTGTTTGCATGGGAAATCCAACATAGTTAAGATTTCTATACTGAAAAAGCAGGAAGAGTAAACAAGCTATACAGATTAATTCTTCAGATTTGTTTAAATAATATTATAGTTAATACAATTCTGAAACGAGATGTAGTGATATTTCCCTGTAAACCTACAAGTTTTTAGTCTTTTGGATTATAGGTACTATGTACTCACATATCACACAGACATTAACTCAACTGCACAGCACTGCAAATTCAGACTTATAGGTAGGCTGAAATATGCTAGTTTAGACATCGAATATATTGCTACCTACACTCACAGTCAAGACAAAAAGTGTTTTTTTTTTCTTTTAAGCATTCATAAATATGAAAAGGCACTTATTGCTACATTGAATAATGCTAGCAGAAGCATTCTTAAATATACATAATTTTGAAATATGAAAACTATACTATCATCTCCATTCTACAGCCCAAGTAAAACGAAGTTTATTTATTAAGACACTAGCACAAGGGAAAGCCCAAAGCTTCACCACAACACTGGTCCTACACCTAACTCTATACTCTCAGCAGCAAAAGTAACCTGTCCCACCCAGGAAATGGCAAAAAAGTACTTCTGGGGAAACTTCCACATGCTCTGTAGTCAAAATGATGTCTTATAATCTCAATCTTCTCCTTACGGCAAAAGAAATGAGAAGGAGATGTCTTTACAAACTGTGGGCCTTCAATAGATAAAGCCGGATACTGAGAGGTCAAAGAAGCAATGGGAGGAACCATAAATTCCAAAGAAATTCCAATTGACACAGACAGTTATTCACTCAAGACTGCCTTAAATCTCCGGATTTAAAGAAAAAGAACAGAGACACAAGGAAAAAGAAAATGGGGGGAGGAGTGTACACATTAGAAGGAGGTCTTTACTAGGCAATTCGGGAAGTCTGCACCCCTCAAGTACCTCAGCCAAAAGGAAAAGAGAGGGAAATGCAGCCAGGAAATTAAGATAAAAAGGAGGCTACGTCCTCCAACTTGAGAGACCCCATGGGAAATTCCCACGGCACCTCCCTTTATTCGACTCCTCCGTCTCCTTTTTAGACATAAACCTCTGGTGTTTGTGGATTAATTTTCATGAAATTTCCTTTTTTAATGAAACAGGTCTGCACTCAGTTCCACTCACGTGGGGGACAAGCACACCTCACGGCTCAGAAGCTACACCACAAACCCACAGTCGGCCCGGAATTCCTACCTGAGGTCACCCATCTCTCATCCTCGTCATCTGTACGTCTCCAGAAGAAGGAGACCGCCTTAGAAAGGAGAGAGAGCATTCCGGAGCGCCTTAGCGAAGAGTGAGAGCCCCCAGGACCAGCTCACCAAGGCGTCGGAACCCAACAAAGTGCGTGAATGTCGAGGCGCAAAATCTCCCTCAGAGGCGCCTCGAGCCCGCGCCGCCGCGGCCAATGGCGCTGCTCGCTCCGGGTCACGGGGCAGCGCCACGCGCCTCGGGGGCTCCCGCGCGTCCGCGCAGGGGTCGCTCCGCCGTCGGGAACCGCCCTCAGCGCAGCCCTCAGCGAGCGGCGGGGGGCCAGGGGCCGCCCTCTGCACGGTGTTAGCTGGTGGGGCTGGGAGTCCCTCTCAGCGCAGCCCTCTGCGAGCGGCGGGGGGCCAGGGGCCGCCCTCTGCACGGTGTTAGCTGGTGGGGCTGGGAGTCCCTCTCAGCGCAGCCCTCTGCGAGCGGCGGGGGGTAAGGGGTTGCCGTCTGCAGGATGTCAGCTGGAGAGGCTTGAGGGCACTGTAAAGGTGATGTCGCACGAGCTTACTACAGAAAAACTTAAAACAAAGGGGCGCATTCAGCCTGTTGCTTGCTGGTGGTGCTGTCCGAAATTGTGGTTGTAGTGTATGACAGCGTTTCTGTGACGAGACGCCCGGACCAGGGAGAACCCACGGGCAGGATGGCACCTCCCCTGGGCTGAGATCTCTTCGTGTGCTTTTGTGGCCCTGGGAATAGGCCAGGCACGGAGTCCTTCCAGCGTGGTGAAACGGAGTGGGTTGGAAGAGAATTCACGTGCAAATGGCATACTGATGGATTGCGATGCAGCCGGTTTCAAAGTGATAGGAGAAACTCTAGAACATTATAAACTTGGCTAATAGAAAAAAAGAGGTGGTTTTGTCTTAATATCATAAATGAAGGGGCTGCTGTAGTGCTAGCAGAAATAAAATTTTACTGACTTGCTTACTATCTCTGTAGTTCATATTTTTACTAGTTCTCTTTACACAGTGCACTTCAGATACCTTGTATAAGCCCTCTTTGCATTTTGTTTAACAGTGTTTCACAAAGCATGAGTTGATGAACTCAGCATCCCAACAGTTTCCATAGGAACTGCCATATAAAGCTGTTAGGGGAGCTGTTTCAGGAGGCTGAGCAGAGCAGTGTGTACTTTTTTTGTAGAAATCACAAAATACGCTGCCTAAGTTGTGTGACTAAAGCAGCAGTTGTCTTTGCCAACTTTTTAGTTTCTACTTGTATAGTTCACTCAGCATTGTTTAGGCAAAGAGGGGCTAGGAATGCATTTCAGGTGGTTTAACACTTTTTATGGAGTTCTGTACAGTTCCTAGACCAGAATAAATTCTGGTTACTAGTAACTGCACAGAGGTTCCACTTCTCATTCTGAAGTAACTGAGATTATTCTATTGCAAGGAGAAATATGTATGAGTGTCTGTAGTCAGTGCTGTTTTTAGAAAAGTGGTGAGAGAGTGCCTCTTTTAATACATGGATCTAAATAATTTTAACTACTGTTTTCTTTCACTGAGTTTCCAGTGAAGATCGGGCAGAGCACTGTTAGTTGGCCAAAATGTCATGGATGAAGAAATTGTGTTTCTGGAGAAGATGATGGTTTACATGAAGGACTAAATTCAAAGAAGTTTATATTGTACTCTTGGGGAGCAAGACATCAGTTTGAAGCTATTTGCTCTACATTTTGATCTTGGTACAGAGCCTTCAGGAGGTTCCAACAACTGTTCATTTTGGTAACTGATTGGGCCTGTGTTGCTGGTGTAGCCAATGAGAGCAGAACATGGTTATCTGAAGGAGGTTTCAACCCCAAATTTTTACTTGTTGCTTTCTAAATTGGTACAGCTCATCTCCCACAGAAAGCAACCTATCATACAATGCATGTAAGATTGCACACGGACTTCCTAGGGCCATCACAGAGGGAAACAGGAGGGCAGACATGCTGGCCATGACAGCTGAAGTGGCCTACCTTCCAAATGTCTTTGAGCAGGCAAAGCTGTCGCAGACATTTTACCACCAAAATGTGCCTGCTCTGATGTGACAGTTTCACCTCAGTAAAGATCAGAAAAGGGCAATTGTGTGCACTTGCCCACACTGTCAGTTTCCAAATACTTTCCATCAGGACCATGGTTAACCCCCAAGGACTCAATAGCCTCGAGATCTGGCAAACGGACGTCACCCACGTTCTGGAGTTCAGCAAATCCAAATTTGTGCATATATCGGTAGACACGTTCTCGGGTGTGGTGTTCACATCGGCCCACACAGAGGAAAGTGCCAATCATGTCATCAGGCACTTCCTCCTGGCCTTTGTGTCCCTGGGAGTCCTAAAACAGATAAAGACAGCCTATACTTCTGACTGGTTGAAGGAATTCTTCAACCAGTGGGGAGTTAGGCACAAGATGGGCATTCTGTGCTCTCTAACAGGACAATCAGTTGTGGAACGGACCCACCAAAACATCAAGAGGGTCCTACATCAGCAGTGGGGAGGAACAGAGACCATGCCTCTGGTTGAGAGGCTCTGTAAGTCTCTCTATGTTATAAATTTCCTAAATTGTTCAGCGACAGAGCCAAAACCCCTGTACTCCGGCACTTCCTTAATTCGGTGTGAGCAAAGCTCGTGGAGAAGCTGCCAGTGCTGGTCCAGGATCCCGAGACCCAACAGATTTCTGGTCCCTTCCCGCTGATTGTCTGGGGGAGAGGTTATGCATATATGTCTTTACCATCTGGCCCCAAATGGCTCCCAGGGAAATGCATTAAGCTGCACCTGTGTCCCACTAACACCATCACCACTGGCACTAACAACACACCTAAGTCATTCACAGAGCTACCAAAAGACCAGACCATAGCTGCCTGGCGACGGAGACAACACAAGCCATCACCACGAAGATGCAGTCTCTTTACCAGGTCACAGACCCTTTAAGGCACCACACCAGTCAAGATTGGACACTGCTTAAGCAGCAACTGCTACCTTGGATAAAACAGCCATCAGGCCAGGCTTACCATTGCTGCTGATATCCCCAGTTCCTCTCTGGCTGCCCCCATCCCACACCACGCCTAATCCCTGCTCCCACTTTCGTCATCCATCCTGTACCCAACAACCCTCTACCCCACTTACCTGTTACCTCCTTCCCATCCCCTTCCTGTCATTTTTATTATTAATAAAGAAGGGGGAGATAGGGACAGAAAAAACCTGGAAGATAACCCATCTTCCCCCTACCTTAATTATTTATATAACATAATACAATTTACCTAATAACTTATTTCAAAATTTTCAACAGAGGCAGCCAACCCTGAAATGGATATAAAAGAACACCCCCAGAGATGCCACCTCCTACTTTTATTTGTGTTTAATGACCTGTGTTTTATATTAAAGGCACCCCATCTCCACTGCTGACAGTCCCTCTCGAGAACACCCCAAGATGGACCCCATTAACCACCTTGCTATTACCCTTGAGTGGCTTGCCTTGCTTTGGATGCTCCTGACAATGCTGGACACGGACGAACCTGTACAGCCATAGCAAAGAGCATCTGGGCAAGCCCCCAAGAAATGACCTGGTGAGGCTAGCAGTGCCTGTGTGCCCTGGGGCTTGTGTCCTTTTCAAGACACTTCACCGGGGAAAGCTATGGCACTAACCACCGCTGCCCGCTGCGGCAGGTAATGAGCTAAAATAGTGTAGTTAAATATTGTGTGAAAGAATACAAGTGTAGTGCAGCTATTAACTCAACAGAAAATGGAAGTGTTGGTCAGGATGGTAAATGTAAATTTCACCAGAGCTTCAGGTGCAGTTTTCATTTAGATTTGGGAACATGTGGTGAACCTTTCTTCACGGCTAGGGAACCTGGCCCAGGATAGAATGCTTTTTCATTTGTCTTTGATAACAAAAGTAATGCTATGACAAATTTATGTACTTTTTTGTCACACTATCCTTTGGCACTTGAGTTATAATTGTCAATCTGTTTTTTATCTTTTATGGTTATTGTGGGGGATGCTTGCATTGCACAGCCTGTAGCAAATGACCAATTATCTGTTACAGCTGTTTCAGGCAGCTGAATTTGTTCAGTGGTCGATCCTGTGGTGGAAGTGTGTAGTTCTTCACAGCTGCTCACAGTTTAATTTGATTGTCATGTCTTGACATTCTTTGGCCTAACATAGAATTAAAACACTTAATTTGTAAATAATTTTCAGAAGCCAGTCATGTTGTGTTGTAATTGTTATACTTGGTGTAATCTTTGTGTAGGATTCCTATGCATTCTTTAGAATTAGGAGGAGTGTCTTTGTACAGCACATTTGGACCTTATTGAGCATTATAAGGTCTTAGTCAGCGACTTGGGTTCTGGTTACCAGATCTTGCCTTATAGCTGTGTATACACAAAAAAGAGACTTTTTCTGGAATCAGGAATATGAAATGAAAGGAACCTAAAATAAGGGCCCCAGAAAATTTTTAGAGTAGAAGCTGAACTTTGAAGTTTAAATGTTTTTTGTTGATGCTGATGCCAAGAGCAGAGGATACAGTAATTATGTGGTGAACGTCTGTGCAAAAGGGAAATGGGAAATACTGAGAAGAGCACAGGAAAAGGGGGTAGGAAGAATTTCACTATAACCTGAGAAGACACTGTAATACCAGGCTTGAGAGAGGGAACTTCAATACTGGCTCAAACACTTGGAATTGTGAACAAATTATTCAGGGTTTGAAGCCTGCTCTGGTCAGTGGTGCAGGACTTTGCAAATTGTTTTTATTCAAAGAGATTAGATCAAGTAAATACCTGAATATCTCACCAATTTTTTTTTTTAAAAACCCCAAAACAAACTTTCTCCCTAAACCAGTCAGAAGGGTTAAAATATGATACTGTTTTGTATCTATGATAATTTGTGTTAGAGTAAATCAGTACCTAGCATTCATTGCAAAAGCTGTCAGGTAAGCAATATCCATTTTCCACTAAACCGTAGTCTTTGGAAAGTTACAGATAATGGAAATAGTTGTGCAGTGTTTCTTCCATGCGCAGAGGAACAGAAGGGCTTAATTACTTCAGACAGTTTTGCTTGACTGTATAGTCTTTTTCCCCTCTTTTCTAGCACAGTTTACAGATGTGTCTATTGCTGTATATAGTGTATTAATTCCCCTGTTTAAAACTATTAAAACAACTGTAACATTTTAATATTCTTTCAGTATTGGCTGACATTATGAAAAAAGGAAAGTCTACAGTCTTCTGTAGTTTGTCTTCTCAGTACAAACTGAGAAGTTGTGCTGTTCAGAAGTTTTTCTAGCATACTTTGAAGGTGATGGCCTTCAGAATACTGAAGATTTAATTGTGTCTTGGTTACAAGAGTGTTTAAAGTTTAGACAAAAGACCCTGTCATTGCTGTAGCTGTCAAGGTGCCAACATCTTCAAGATAAAAACGTCCTTTTTTTTTCCCCTTTTCATTGCCTAATAAGCAGGAGGACTGGATCCAATGTACGCTGGCCATTGCATGTCACTGCTGCCTGCTAGATTTTAAAATATGTTGCTTAGTCATCTGGGTGTTCTGTAAGTACAAATGATGGCACAATTGAAGTGTATGGGGTTTATCTGAACACTCCAGAAGACTGGGGTTAGGGGAAAAAGACAAGAGTTCTACATTGAAAATAATAATGTTGATAGATTTCTAACCTCTAACTTTTGAACCTCCCAACTTATTGAGATACTGTAATACTTGAATTTTTATCTGTATTTTTTTCTAGGAGAATATTGCATTGTGAGTTCATTTTGCTCTTTTGAAACAAGAACTCGTTTGTTGGATATTGTGATCACTGGCTATTATGGTAGCTAAAACTGGTAAACTGTGAGGAAGCTTTTATTTAAGATGCTAAGTAAGGAGTAGTACTCAAATAAGAAAGAGACATGAAACTTTTAATTTGTTGGTCTGGTTTGGAAGCAGCCCTATGGGATGTAGTACAGTCATTTTCTAGTGTGTTCTGTTAATTAAAATTCAGGAGGCATTTTCCTGTTCCCCTGGCTTAACTGAAGTTCTTGCTGTGCTTTTGTTCCATATCTGAATAGATGTTGTTGAAAGCCAAAGTGTAAGGGAGAACTTTTCAAAGCCGGCATGACTCACTGAACGGTGAGAATATCACAAAGTGTACAGGCAGCTGTGTTCACAGGGCTGTTTTAAACTGACAGTTAACTTTTCAGTGGAAGGTAAGCGCGAAGGTTTTTGACTGTTGAAAAATCTGCAGTAACTTAATTCTAATATAAGATACTCCTCAAGGTAGTTTAACAGATTGAAAAGCAGTGAGGTGAACAAAAAAAGATGAAGTGAACAAGAGAAATGGTTGATACTGGGTAAATTAGAAACAGTGTGCTGTAGCTGAGTTATTTTAAGTATGTGTGTTCATGGGACTCATAGGGAAGTAGGTAATTTTAGATAGCTGATAAAATTGTTGAAATCATATGGAATTTATATTTAAACCTGTTTGATTATCTTTTCTGTCCTAGAGTTGAAAAGGAAAAAAGCTTTGGTTATAGAGGTATGCACTTAGTAACACCTCTAAAACTGGTTCTTAGATATTGAAATAAAAATCTGTTGCAGTATTATAGATACAAAAGCTTTCAATTTGTTGGTATTTATGCTGTATTATTATGAACAGTGGCTGTAGGATGTAACTTAATGTAAATTAGAAAGTGTACATATTTTGAAATGTTAATACATTCAGTAGCTAAATATTGCTTTTATTTATTTTGTCTTGAATACACAAAGCCTAGCTGAGCACTGATCTGAATATGTGAAGGGTCTAAATTATATTTTTTTCTTTCTTCGTAATTTCCATTATTATTATTTAATTGCCTTTGTGAAGTGTTATGACCAGGGAAGAAGGTTACAGAGAAGAATTTAGCTATGACAGGATGCCAACTTTGGAGCGAGGAAAACAAGAGAATGGAAATTATATACCAGATATCAAATCCAGTGACCTTCAGCTGTCAAAGAGGCTGCATCCTTGCTTTAGTTACAAAACATGGATATTTTCTTTGCTGATGGGAGTAAGTACTTTAAATGATAGCAAATTTAAAAATATAGGTGAGGCCTTAGTGCCCAGAAATCTGTTCTGTTTCACATCATTTGAAGACTCAGAATTTCATCACTGATAGTATTGAAAATAAATCTTTGTAAAAATAAAAACATTTTTAGCAAATTTGGGATGTAGCGATTCATTGACTACTGGTATTCTTTGGATATTTTTTTACTCATCAGAGATGGTATGTGAAGGCTTATTTTTATCATTAATATTAATCATATAAGCAGAGAATAAGTGTGGTAGTGGTAAATATCAGCCCACGTGTATGTATAAGCAGTACCTTTTTGTAGAGTATATAAAGTATGCTGACCATATACATTCTTTTAAAAATATTTTTAACTATTAAATATACTGTGGCTGCCATGATAGCATTTTGGCATTAAAAATATATGTGGTGCTTGATTGTCACATTTGTCTATCAGGGTTCAATAGCCACATAATTATTTGGTATAATCATTGGGTAGTGAGGTATATATTTGTGTTTCTTGCATGAACACCACAGTGATTTGAATTTTTTTGTCACTGCTAGAATCAGAGGATACTCATCTTGCATGTACATCATATGCTTATCTATGTTCTGAGCCAAGTTAATTAAACTTCATTATAGCAATTAGAATTTGATCTTTTCTTTTTCTGTCAGCTCATGTGTTTTGAAGCGTTAATTTTTATTAAGAGCTAAAAGTGTCACACTGTTAATATGGTAATTGCTTGTTTTTGCACAGTGAATAGAAGTATTGCATTATTTTTGTGGAAACAGCTGAACACTTTACTTTCTGACAAACTGCAAGGCTTGGACTTCCTTTCAGTTGTACTGTCACATAAAAAAAAGCAAAAGAAGTGCTGGCTTTCTTTGCATTAAATTTTCTCAAACTTAATTGTCCAAAAGGACAACAGTCTGTAATTTACTGAGTTGTTGTAATTTTTTTGAGATAATTATGTTTAATTATAATTTGCTGAAGTCATATTATCAAGTAGAATTAATTTAATGGAAAAATGAAAATGCAGTTTTATTAATAACTAATGGAATAAATTCCAATTAGATTTTTCTCCCAAGTGTTTAGTCTCTATCAACTCTTCTGAAAGACAGTGTCCAGAAAAGAAAGTCTGTTGCTCTCAGCAGAGCAACATAAGTCATAATGAACAGTCTACTTCAAGGAGCAGTTGCAAACTGTACAGTGATACCAAAGTGGATGATGGGCTGATTTTGTGCTGAAACAATTTGATGGGCTTCTGGCAAAATTTCAACCTGTGATCCATAGACTGTTCTTCCAGTCTGCCAAAATTCTCTGTGTGTGTGTTTATACATGCACATATGCTATCCTTATTTTCTGTCTTTTTTTGACACGGGTTTTTAAAGACCCCCAATAATTTTCTAACGTGAAAAAAATGCCCAAATAAAACAAAAGAGCCATTCTGTCTCTTACCTTCCCCAGCTCCTTCAAAGAAATGTCTACTCAGAGGAATGACAAGGAAAAACAAAATAATATTAGTAGAAGACACTAATCACTTATTGCAGTGTATAGCTGTGATAGTTATGAAATAAACAGGAGACCTATTAAGGGAAGAGGAGCAGTTGAACATTTTTGCATGTGCTGCTGAATAAAAGCAGGAAGAGAATTTGGAGGGATGCAGGAATATGGTGGAAGAAACTTCATTAATGTATCCCAATACTATTTTTGCTGCTGTGTTCTAGCTGGCAATTGCCCAGCTGCCCATATGCATATTGAATGTTGGTGGAGTCAAGCAGAGAATGCAAAGTAGAGACATAGCTGAGGTTTCTGAAACATTTGTACCACTTAAGACTGCAGTTACCTTTTGAGTATTTTATTAAGCTATTTTCCAGGTCAGGACAAAATGCTTGATTTAAACATGAACGTTGTTCATTATCAGGTCTTGGTAACCAGGAAAACATCTTCTTTGCAAGTCAGCATATTTTGATGTCTTTCTTTAAATTTATTCACATTAAAACTGCATACATAAAAGTTCATCAGTAGCTGAGTTTGAAAGGGATTGATTACTGATTTTTTTCTGACTAGTTTTTTTTAAAAAATAATTTTATTCATATAAATTAATTTTATTTGTTGCTTTGCAGACTTGCCTCCTTATTACTTCTGGATTTTCACTATATCTGGGAAATATTTTTCCATCTGAAATGGATTATTTACGTTGTGCAGCAGGTTCAGTAAGCATTCTTAATTATTTGCTGTGGCTGTTTGACAGCAAACAGAATAGTAAATATTTTTTGTGGGTTTATGTCTTTTGTACTGTCTTTTTTTTACTATTTTCTTCATGAAAGATTTAATTCTATTTAACAGTTCATTACTTGGATTTTCATCACATGGTTAAAGAAATAAAAGTTGTCAGAAAGACAGCTGGGTTTGTGTTACCATTTTTGTTAATCAGCTCACCACCGGCATGCAATATTGATCTGCTCCATCATCACAGAGGAGTTTCTCTGTGCTTGATTTTAAGAAAATTTTCATTGCTGTGTGTTTGGGAAGTTTTCTGGCTATTTGCTATCAAAATGTATTTCAGACTGCATCTCAAAATATTAATTTTTTTTGGCCATAATATCCAAGTACTGAAGCAGACGAAATTTCTCTTGAATATTATTTTATTAGTAAAGTATGCATTAAAGATGGCTGACATTTCCGAAAGCCCGGTATTTTTTACTGTATTTTTAAGGCTGCATATATATGTTTACTGTATTATATATGCTTAATTTACACTTTAGATATTCATGAGATGAGTCTGATGTACTTGGTTTGTTTATTGCAGTATTCTGTTCTGTTGTTGTTATTTTCTTGACTTGCATATTTGTTTTTAAGTTAGGTCCAAGACTAATGCTTTACTTGGAACAAACAGGTCCCAGGAGTTGCTTTGTGAATGAGTTATCACTTGGGTTTCCATTAAAGGTGTTAAAATAAAGTTGGAGGAGTTTATGAAGTCAGTATCCTCACAGATATGTTATTCTCTGCAATATTTGTGTTAGTTACTGAGATGTCTCTTTCTCTGCCCCTAATGTTGACTCTTTGATCTTCATGTTTATTGATAATTTCCAAAGACCTGTTAGATCTTTGGATGCAGAAGGTTATCACATTGGGTTTGAAGGTGTTTATGTTTGGGTGTCTGTATGCAAGGAAAATGTTAGAGCTACTGCAGGTAATGGCATTGGTGCAGGTGGAAGAGAGATGTGAAGCCAGCTGGCCACCAAATGTCTCATTTAGCCTGAGGCAGAATTGCTCTCTAGACTTTCACCATCTGGACTTGTAGTAGGGCTCAGTTGCCTAAACATAGTCTTGTAGTGTTCTAGAAACTCGTATGTATCCAAGACATAAAAGGATGTTTTAATTATGCTCAGTAAAGGTCATTTAGGTGTTAAGGAAGTGCTGCCAAGAATTTTGAATATCAGTCTTAATCTCTTTATAGTGTTCCATTGTTAAACCATCAGTGTTCAGATGTGTGGGAAGATAATTAGAAATGTGGCATTTATTGTGTGATTCATTATTTAACATAAGAACATTTTTATTATTATTTTAGTAGGCATTTGTGTGAAATAGAATTGGATCTGTAATGGAGCCATGTCTGTTATGGTGGGGAAAAGCTCAGGGATAGAGAAATTACTTTGTGAGACTTTTCATTTATGCATGACTTTTCAATTTATCTTTGCCCTCAAGTGTGGAATCATAGTTCCTAGTGAACAGAGTGGAGATCTCAGGCACAATTCTCCAAGTGTATCTTGACTCAGCAGATTTTCATAAGGTTATTTGGAACTGTTCTGAGATTGGGCAAATTTTAGCTTACTCAACCAGGATGGTTTCTGTTCAAAGAATGTGCAGGCCCAGTTTGGGAGTAGCACTGTTTTCTCCTGCTCAAGGATCTCAGGCCTTCTAGAGTTAATTTAAACTAACAAAGGCATGAAATGCCTTGTGAAAGACTTTTCTTTTACTCATCACGTTTTGCTGGGTAGTTAGTCAAAACTGAGGGAGATGGAAGGTATATTTAAAGTTCTTTTAATCCTTGGACACTGATTGTGATTAATGAGCTCAGTCAAGTGACACATCTTCTTCAGAGTTTTTGATCTTCTGTTTGTCTAAGTGTACTGAAATATGAATTCAGACACATAAAATACATCTATAGAAGTATATATAAAATTTGTTGTGCAGGATATCCCATTAGTCTTCTCTTTTAATTTTCCTAGTGTATTCCTTCAGCAGTTGTGAGCTTTGCTATAGCAAGGAATAAAATTAATGTGGTAAGTATGAAATTTTATTGTTAATTCTATCTCTCTATCTAGCTATCTCTTGTCTATATCTATATATATATATATATCTATGTGTGTGTTCATATTCCCCCTATGTTTAAAATGAGAGAGAAACCCATTCTGAAACTGTTTTTCAGATACCAAATTTTCAGATTCTGTTTGTTTCTACATTTGCTGTTACAACAACGTGTTTAATTTGGTTCGGATGCAAACTTGTCCTCAATCCATCAGCTATAAATGTAAGTTACTAAAACAATTACTAATTGTGATACATTTACCTTTGTTAAAAAACAAGGCGGGGGGGACATTAGGTGGCTGGAGATCACATGTCTTTGCTTTGCTGCTATTATCCCAGTGTTCCTGCTTGGTCTGTGAAGAGAGATCATATAGCAGTAACTTTACATTTCTATTTGACCAGTGTTAGTTGTCTGCAATAATATTCATAAAACATCCTTGGTTATGTGATTTTAATTCTTTTCATTTGCCTATTTCTTGTCTATACTATGTCATTGATTACTGAAGGAAGATAAGGGAGAATAACTGTGTGTGCAAATCTGGCTCTGACCCCTTTTTTAACATTTCTGTCTTAAGAGTAATTAATCCTGCTGACTTGCCCTCCTCTTTGAAGAATACTGTTCCAGAGAGACAGTCTCACTGTTAGGCAGTTCACTGCCAGCTGCTTTCCATTACCCATGTGGTACAAGGAAGATGTAGAATACCATCTCTAACTATTCTTCCATCATCGTATTTATTTTGCCTTCCCATGTGAAACTGCACAAGAAAATAATAGTAGGTCTTTGAAATCACTGCCAGTAGTTTAAAAGCAGTAAGACTCATAAAAAGGATGACTTTATCAGATTAAGTCAATTTGCATAAAGGACCTGGGTAATCCCTCATTAGCGTTACTTGTGTTGATACGTATTTCCACAAAATAACTTTAGATGGATAAATGGAATGCAAGATACAAGCTATGCCCTAAACCATGACTGTGTGACACAACTCCAGGAGGGTACAGTTCGGTCATTAGTTTGCTATCAACATGATGGTTGCAATGTTTAAAGATCCAAGCTGCCACTCTGTTCCTTCCCAGCTCCCAAAATAAGAAACCTGGTGGACAGAAATGAGTGGAACCTTGTGCATTCTGGCCACTGCAACTGAAAGTATTCAGATCTTGAACAGGATTCAAATTAACTCTAACATTGCATACATGCTTTTTTTTTTTTTTTGGTCCTTGCAACCTGAGTGTCTGTACCTTCATTACAGTTTGTGGGATCCAGTCAGTGGGACTGCAATCTTGTTTGCTGCAGCATAGATGGCTAAGTCAGGATTCCATGGCCTGAACTTACACTTCTCTTGTTTTAAAAGTGCTGTGAGATTTTCTGCCTGACTTCTGTGTCTACTCTGGATGGGTGAGGGTCTCCCCTCAGTCTTGTGTCCAACGTCCCATTCATATAGGCACATTCTCCATGCAGCTGGTATAATTGAACCCCACCTCTTGAGACTGCTTGTCCCAGTAGCTTTTGGGGCTCCCTCTCTTTTCTCTTATAGACGAGGTCTCCACTGACAGTAATGGAAATATAGGGAATGTGGGTGCATGCATCTGCTGGAGTGTAGGTGCTTGATTTGATTGCCTAACCCTGAATGTGTGTCTCCATTAGGTGTGTGCTCACTTGTCCTGCCTTGCTGCAGCCACTGGTCCAGGAGGGTACCAGTGTCCTTCAGATCCTCTGTCATTTGTCAGACCTGTGCAGATGTCTTGAAACATCTGTAGGATATCTTAAATAATATTAAAAGTATGAATTCCAAAAACTATATCGAACTTAAAATTATTTAAACTTGACATTAATTCAACCCTTTCATGCAGTTTCAGCGAACCACATTTTTCATACCTGATGCAGGTTCAGAGAAAATTGGATTAAAGTTGTGCTAATTTACTACTTTCTACTCAGCTGCACTTGCATGTTCTTTAGTCATGGAAAAGGGTTAAGGACACACCTAGTTTGGTTCTCTGCATCTGGTGATAGATTTTATGTGCAGTGGTAGTTGTGGAGGGAATTTTCATTAGGTCTTAAAAATCTAGCATTGAATCTCCCATTGTTACAGAAGGTATTTGAAGATTTAGCTGTACTTCTTTTTGAGAAATAAACCCAAGAAAACTATCTAAACTATGAAATTGGAGATGAAATAGTTTTACATTTTTCTAGGTGTACTGGAACTAATTTTATGAGTGAAAGAATCTATCTGATACTCTAGACATGTCATATCAGAAAAAAATACTAGAAAGATAAAAATCTAATTTGTTTAATGTTACTTTTTAAATTTTTGTTATTTACTTGTGTCTAGGGCTAAGTGAGATAGTCCAACAGTACAGTGCTTCTGGACTCACACTTGTGCATCTACTTGGCACTGGCCTACCAAGTGTGATGTGTGGCCTTGCCAGCTCACATCAGTATTAGTGCTGTGTCAAAACATGTCTAAGTCATGGGAATTTATAATCTGGATTAAATTGTTCTGTGGGCCACACATTTGAAACCTCTTCTTTTGCTTAATAATTATTGTATTCTTCATTGTAGCACATTTTCTAGAAGTTTACCACAATGTCATTTATTGCTGTTTGTGGAGTTAGTACAACTATACTACAGCAAGGCACATATTTCTAATTATCATTCCCTAAGCAAAAGTGAATTTCAGTGTCCAAAGAAGCCTCCTAAATCTGTGCCTTACCACTTTTTTCAAAAAACACGTGCTGCAAGGTATGTGTCAGAGAAAAACTGAGCAGATCAACAAACCAGGTCTGACATGATGAAACAATATAATCCTGTTCTAAGTTGAACAGTAGTTTGCTATAATTGTAAAAGTTTGGTATGGAGTCAGTTCTTCTTAGATGTTTTGTACTTTGTCCCAATGGTCTGACTGACCACCAGATGTTTTCTTGTGCTGCCAGTGGAAAAACATGGTGCTTTTGAAGATGAGAAAGGCAGAGTGGATCTCTCTAACTTGTGTGCCTCTAGGAAATTATTCTGTCCATGTAGCATAGGTATCTACCTCTTTTCATGAGAATAATAAGGAACAAAAGAGTAATGTTAAGTATTGCATTCATTTACTTGTCTCTTGAGTGTGAGCAATGGCAGCATCCATGTTTTGCACAACAGTGTAGTCTACAAGAGTCACGAAACCATGAAGGGTGTCTGTGAATGCTTTACTAGCAGTAAGCAGGCCATGGAACTGGATCCTTGGTGCAGTTCTTTGGTTTGTGTTTTCATTCAGCGTCCACTATAGTAGTGCACCATTTGGGATTGCAGCGTAGCAGTGGCAGTCTGTGGCCCTCCTTCCCCTGAGAATCTTCCATAAGTTGCTGCAGCGTTCTGGTTTCACATGGAAGGGCCTGCAAAAAGCAAATATACCCAGGAAACACTACCTTGTCATAAGCTTCTCTTTGGGAAGACAGCGATAAAATCCAGGCAGAATATTTCCATAAATGAAGTAAATGTTTCTTTCTTAGGTTAGGCACTCTTGAGTATTATGTTGTTCTTGAAATTTGTCAAGAGCCAATGAAATAATTAAAAGTATGTAATCAATAGGTATGTTTAAATCTGACAGAAACCAGACAACGTGCCTAGTCATGCTAGACTCAGCCCCTTTCTTTATTTTTAATGTGGAAGACGTAACTCATTTTTATCTGGGATTTTACTGACAGATAAATTTCAACTTGATTCTGCTTATTCTGCTGGAAATCTTCATGGCAACTACTGTGATCATTTCAGCTAGGTCTACTGAAGACTGCTGTACAAGAAAGAAAGTAGGTACCCTTAAGGATTGTGCGTGTTAAAAAATATTTCATTTTCTTGTATTACATACACCAACAATTTATTGGCACCTCCAGTATATAAATTTGCATGCTAAAACTATATTTGAACTATAAATAAAAGTACCATACTAAACAGTTATTTCTTCTTCTAACTTTTAATAGTGGAATGATCATCTGCAAAATTACCTGTTGAAAATGATACAGCACAGAGTTCTTTGAATATCTTATGAATGGGCATGGCAAATGCTTTATTTCAGTTTCATAGAACAAAACTTGATGATGTGTGAAATATTAGAGTACTGTAACTTGTATGTATGCAAGCAATACCTTTTTGAAGCCTGATGTAGAGAAAGTACTTATCTTGTATGCCAGTTTGGTGGTATCGGGACAACAAATCAGGATTTGGAGCTAGTGATAAAATTCTGTTTATTCACATGTGCTTTCCCAAACCCCACCCTCAGTTTTCTACAACAGTACTTATTTTAGGTAAGAATAAAACAAACATGCTATGCCATTGGAAATACTGATTGATAAAGCTGTGTAGTGTCTTGTCCTCCTTTGGCTCCTGCTGATCCACATCTGTAAAGTCTGAAGGCTCAAGAAGAAAGTGGAAAAGAGAGACAAGTTGACAATATTTCATTATTAAATGGTGGCTGTGGAAGAGCTAATCTGGGACTAATTAATTTGGCTTTAATTTAATTTATGTGGTCTGGCACCAGAAAACACCGTGATGTGTCACTGTCACCTCTTCTGGGCCAACCAGATGTTGCATACCACTGTTAGGATCTGTAGCAGGTTGTACAAGATATTAGAAAGAAATGTATTGCATTGTATATTTTTTATCATGATTTTTTTATTCCCCTCTAGAATACTGCATATGACAGTGCCATTGTTTTGAGCAATGTCAGCTTTCCTTCTCGAATTCTGAAGTCATACTCAGTAAGAAAAGCATTGTTTCTTTAAATCAATTTATTCATCTTTCTAAGTGCTAAGGTTCTCTAAAGCCAGGAAGATATCAGGATAGTTAAGAACTTAAAGAATAAAGACAGAAATGAGAGATATATAGTAAAATGTTTCCTTTTAGAAGATTACAAGATAAATCATAACTGCCCATTATTATGGGAAGGAGACTACTTAATGACTTGGGGATAAATAGTGTAAACTGAACTGTTGTTTGGTGGAGCTAATAAATGAAAGCATAAATATGTAAGCTAACTAGCGTTTTGTCATATTTTAGTTGTGAAAATATAGACTTCCTGCCTAGCTAATAGCATAAATGTGTTTCTTTCTTTCCAGTGAGTTCCTTTCTGTATGCTAGTAGGAAATTTTGCATTCAAATACATTGTTAATAATTTGTGTTCTCTTATTTGTTTCAGGTAATTGAGGTGATTATTGGAATTTCATCAGTATTTGGTGGAATAATTGCTTTGAATATGGATGTTCTAGTCTCAGGTCCATACCTCTCAGTAACATTCTTTTGGATCTTAGTTGCTGTAAGTAGTGCAAGTGGAAGGTACTCTTTTAAAACAATAGCTTTTATTTAATGTTTTTTTCACTTTTCTCCCCCCTACCAGAGTATTTATTTGGCTCTAATACTGTTTGGGAATTGCTGCTTAGCAAATGAATTAGCACTTCAATATACTTCATATATTTGTGCAATATTTTTGTTCTGTTTTGGTTTGCAATACTTTGGTAAAGTGTTCTGATGTATTTTCAGTCCTCAGTTCATTGAAATGCAAATGAGTATTAAGGATATTAGAAGTGAGGCATTTTGTCACAAAAGTTATAGGTTTTAGAATGTTTCAGGCTGCAAAAGAAAAAGTTGAGGTTATTTTTAGCATGGTAGAATCCTTAGAACATCTTATTTAATCTCTCAGTTTTAACTGTTTTAAAAGTCTGTGACTGGTAACCCTTATCCCTAATAACAGCCTGTGCCCGGGAGCAGGGGTTCATAAAGGATGTTGTGCCACCCTGCTTGCCACAAAGGAACTGATTGAGAAAGAAGACAATGACTATTAGGTTTATATATGGCTCCTGTGTCTATAAAATCCCTCTGAATGAAGTGGGAAAAGTTCATAAACAAGCTTTTCAGCATTCAGAACTCATGAAAGAAAAAAGCTGTGGGAGTTATTGTAACTCAAGTTTAATTTTGTATTTTCCAAGTTGATAAATACTTACTTTTTTACGCTCTTGTGTAGTGCTTTCCAAGTGCTATTGCAAGTCATGTAGCTGCTGAATATCCAAGTAAATGTCTGGTAAGTATGTAAAATTCTTGGGTTTTATCATTAGAGTGGAATAATGCTAAGAAATTCTGTCAATAGTGGGCACTAATCAAGTTTGCTCACTTGTCTTTAGCTGCTTCTACAAAAGGTGACAGAAATGTGTTAGCTGATGTCCCTTAAAAGAACTCTGGTAGATCCTTTGGAGGCTTAATTTCATAATTTCTAGAAAAGAATTTGAAGAGTTTGATTTCTTTTTTTGTTTTGTTTTGTTTTGGATATTTCTGGGGTTTTTTTTGTAGTGATTCCTTGGGCAAAGATATTACTATAGAAAAATGACATGCCTCATATGGTATACCCAGAACTGCTCTCTAGCTCGTGAGATGAGGTTCCCTTTTTCTTTCATTATCAGTTGTGGTTTATAAAAGAAGAAAGTTAGGTGTGCAGGCTGTACTGGACCTAGAACCTATTTTAAACAAATTCTTCATGATTAGTAACAAGAACTAAGAATATTTAGTAGAGTGCATTTATTCCTTGAATGTTCTAGATGTGTAGTTAAGGCTCCTTAAAATGTCTGTTCTAAGTAATAGTCATGCAACCATCTTTAAGTGAGTAAGGATGCATGACCACAACTGAAGTCAGAATATAATCCTGTAGGGATGAATATATGAATCAAACTCGGCTGCTGTTGTATGGCAATAAATTTGCCTTAGGGCACCCAAATTTATTTGCATAAGATTTTTTTAGGTTGCAAGTCTGCAATATCTGTTGTTAATTCTCATTAATTCATATAAATTGAAGATTAAATGGTATTTCTATACTGGCTCTCCAGATTGGGTATTGCTTTCTCTATGTGCGTATGAAAGGCACTTGTAAAATAAAACAAAAACATAATAATCTGTATTGAATGAAATATGAATTACAAACCAACTGTGTTTTAACTAAGAAACTTAAGTTATTCAAAGCTTGCTTCTGAATCTCCATGAAATGTGGATGGCTCTTAGAGTTTGTCTTTTATGTGTAATCTTACACGGTTTTGCACACTTTTGTTACGCTTGCTTCAAGAAGACTTGGCTCACGAACCAAAGTTAACTTTTAAAATTATTATTTAACATTTATTATCTTATTTTTTAGGTTGAGGTCCTGATTGCCATTAGCAGTGTTACCTCTCCTTTGTTGTTCACTGCTTCAGCATACTTATCCTTCAGTATCATGCAAGTGGTTGACATCTTTAAAAGTTACCCACCTGCTGTTAAAGTACGTGTTTTTATGCAATTCAAAATGAACCTCTGTTTATTACAGTAGCAAGGTAGTAGTAAATTAGGGAATATATGAAGACAAAATGAAACGTTATAGAAATTATTTAGAAACTCTTATTTAACTTATAACTGAAAGTACGTTACATCTACTGGCACCCCAGAATTAGTGTTTTAAAAAAAAAGGATATTACTTTAAATATTACTTTTTTAAAGACCCAGTAAAAATAATATACAATATGCCAGACTCCTTGAGGCTCTTATAATTTTAGTACTTAAATTAAACATTTTAGGTTTTCTTGAAGAGTACACTTTTCTGTTTCTTAGGATGTTTACTAACAGTTGGGATTGTAAGCTTACACCTGGATTCATTCAAAGTGTGGATTGGGACAGAGAAGAAAATGTTTGCAAAATTTAAATCATTTCGGTATGAAGTGTTACCCGTGCATTGCTGAAGAGCTTTCCAGGGCTCTACTGGCAAAGTGTTTATCGATCCCTGATGATGTTCAAAGAACCACTTACAGGCATTAGACCAGCGTCAGTAAGAGTCTTTACTCTTAGTGTCCACTAGTCATTAAGTTGTGTTGCAACTTTAGAAGAAAAGAGGGAAAATGTTTATTAAATTGATATCTCGGGGACTGGAAAATCAGCTTCTGATTTTGTGATCTTGTTCTTATTCTGGAGGAGCATACTGTGTTGTTGAATCTCAGGAGTGGCCACAGCTTACATACTCTCTTTAAGTATCTTCTCCTGTCACACACGTTGGATACAGATGACTGCACTATCTAGACAGTCGGTGTGACCCTGCAGAGCATTTCTTACATTTTTACTCTGTGTCTGGTTACAGCAAGAGTGGGCTGCTCTGCACAGGAGGATGAACAATGGAGCAGGAGGTAACAGCAAGGCAGAAAAAGAACAGCAACTTCATTGGCAAGCAGGACAGTCCTACAGCACCCCAAAAAGTAGTAAAGCAAGGCAGGTCCAACCATAGTAGCCAGGTTCAATCAGTGGTTCAGGGATGGCCAGGTAAGTCCACAGTATTGAGACAGATCTAAGGTCATCCAGGAACTCAGGTCAGCAGGGCAAGATCAGAGCCAGCAAGGCACAGGGCCAAGCCCAGGCATCGCTGTGACATTGCTTAGGCCAGAGCCAGCAGTAAGCCATTATTTAAGAGGATGGTTTCCTCAGTTCTGTTCTGTTTCCAGAGGAAAAGATAATTTGGTAAATTAACATTTTCTTAAAAATTACAGATCTCTTCTTCTTTCAGCAAACTCAGGCACTAAAATGTTAGTTGAAACTTTATGCTGAAATAAACTGTAAATTATAATTTCAATTTAAAAATCTAGATAGGAATGTTAAAAGTATAGAGGTGGGAACAGTATAAAATACTTTATTCATTATTAGTTAACAACATATGTCTATTTTCAGCAATCTTACGATGTACTCCTGTTGCTTCTGATGTTGATGCTGCTAATTCAGGCATGCCTTACTATTGGAACTGTAATACAGTGTGTGAATTACAAGACAAAAATGAAACTACAAGATTCATCATGGACACCGTCACAGGTTAAAAAACAGGAATATAGAACAACAGAGGTATGTATTTATGCCAAAAATCTATTTTAAAATGCTCTTTTGATAATGTTCTGTGGTCTTAATTTCTGATCTTAATTCAGACCACAATTAAAAGTAAAAGATGTTTTATGAAACCGAATTTTGTAATCAAGAGATAATAGTTTGCTGGTTAGATGATAACTGAGCATGACATCACAGAACTGTACCCCTTAGGCTTTCCTCTTTGCTGTACAGAGCTAGACCCTCAAAGACTCTGAGAGAGTAACTCATGCTGACTGTGCTAGAAAGAGAGTGCTGGATTCAGTCCTTGCTCTAGGAATAGCATCTGGACTGAAACAGCACTGGATAGAAAGCACTAGGAGCTGAGACTGGAATCAGTCAGCTCAGTAAACAGCTGCTAATGGAAAGTCAAAGCTTTGGAATTATGTCCCCTCAGGCTGCTGAGGGTATTTGGCATAGGTTGCTTATTTTCTGGATCTGTGTCCTGAGACTTATGTTCTGTATAAAAGATGAAGCACAGCAGCACTTCCACTGCTGCAAGTCACATTTTGGAGCATAGGTCCTGGCATGGATCTTCCTGGTTTGTGAATCACTGAGAAATTGGGGATGAGTTAAATGGTAAAAGGAGCTCCAAAAAAGCAACACTTTTTTTGCTTACCTTTTAGTGATTAAACACATGAATAATGTCATAGGTGAAGTTGCAGGTCCCTTTGACTTCTCAGAAGTCTGTGTTCTTAGGCAAGGCCTTAATTTGCTTGCATGTATGTAGGTGAATCTTGTTTCAGTTGCACCACAGGGGGCTGCTTCTGGCTTTGGGGTTAGAGGTTTAGGTGTGAAGACTTTCAGTTGTATTTTAGAAAAAATCTTGAAAAAAATGTCTTAAGTAACGTTTAAAGTAGGAATTTGGCCAAATTTATTTGACCCAAATATTTCAAGTATTATACAATTTACACTATTATATTTTATGTTCTAAATATAAATATAATATAATCTATAATATATCTATAATATACAAAACTATACAATTTACAAATGTATAGAATTTTAATAGCTCTGGCTGTAACTATTCACATGTGTATTCTCTTAGCTTCTCTCAGATATTTATTTGCTTGAACTTCAGTTTTACATCAAAACATTTTTTTCATGTTTGCATTTGTCTGAAATTTGTTTACTTTTAGGTTTCCAATAATACCTTAAAGGATTTTGACAAAGATAAAGCTTGGAAAGCAGTTGTGGTGCAGATGGCTCAGTAGTTTGGATTCTACAAATGCAGCCAATACAGCACAATCCAATACAGTAAATCAACTGTTTGAATTAAGGTTTAAAAACTTTTCAATTTTTAAACAGCAATATAGTTGCAGCAGTAGGAGCCATGGAATAACACAGTAAATGATGTATCTTTCTAATAATTTTAAAATACATTGATAATATTTTTAACGCATTTGTCTTTTCTGCTGGTATGTGTAGACTAGTGTTGCTTTAGAAGATACCTTTAGAAAAAGGTAATGAGTCACATGGATTTATGTTGATGGCAAAGTAAAATGTTGCAATATGTAGTAGGCTTCATATATTTGCAAGAGATTGTTATAACTGCAGTTATGCAGTCAGTGTGACTGATAAATGCTTTTGTAAAGTTATGAGTACAAGTCATAATTGATGTTTTTGCTTATACTTCACTTTTGTAGGAGTTGTAAAGTTTTTCTGCATCTTATTGCTTTTATATAAATAAAAGTCTTTATTATGTGGAAACTTGAAAATGTGGATTGACATTCTAACCAGAGAGGTGACAACAGAATATTCTTTTCCACTAAACTTCAATTTCTGGACTATTAAAAGGGGAAGAGGCATTTTCTGAGTGCTGGGACACAAAAACTACTAGGCAAAACAAAAACATCCAACAAACAGAAGCAATCGGCCAAATAACAGGAGATAATACTGATATTAAAAGAGGTTTTTTTTATATAGGAAAATTTATTTTTAGATATTTTACTTTTAATTTATTTATTTTCCTAACTCTCTTTAAAACCTATGAAACATAGCTGCGCTGAAACAAGGGACACCCCCCCTACAGATTAGCTTTTCCTATAGCTGAACTGTGTGTACAATCATGTAGATTTCAAGCATTATTAGAATCACCGTGTTAATAGGAATTCTGGTCTAACCAGGGTGATAGCTGCTGACAAGGTGGTGGGGGTTTTTATCCTGTTTTTATTGTTTTATTGATGGTTTTTGAGAGGTTAAAGACTTTAAAGTTCATTCTTTTTTAAATCTGAAATAGATCATTTCATTTGTTCAGAGCATGCTGCAAAGCTTAACTCTTTGCTTTAGAGAAGGGGAAAGAAAGAGAGAAAGGTGTGTAGAGTGTGGAGCCTTTCAGGTACACTAGAATGTTTCTTTCCACTTTGGGAAAGCTGACAGTTATTATGGGATTTAAATACATAGAGGGTACTCTTTCAAGTTTAGAGCAGTGCTTCTTAAGAGTGTGTATACAGCAACCTCCCTGTCCACCTGAAATAATAGGGTATGCTCTTGGTCCAGACTACTACATCAACAACCAGAGGCTTAAACATTGCAAAATTTCATGCCTGTACTGGTGGTACTTGTGTGAACATTCTCTCAACATAACAGCTAATTAACTGTATATTTGCTACAATCCTACCAATTTTGCAAGTAGGGAAAGTTAGAAATAGAAATATTTCGTCTGCAAAGAAATAGTGACATTTCTACCTAAAAACAAACATCTAAACAACTTCTAAATCTCATACATGAAAGTGGAAAAAGACTGTAGGCAGTGTAGAATTTCTTCATGAAACATTGTGAAGTGAAAATATAGTAATGTAGAATAGTGCAAACATAACTTAAGCGTTTCCTTAGTAGTTTGTTTTTCTTTATGCAGTAAAACATTTTAACTGAATATGTATCTTTAAGAGATTATCAGTATTTTTTCAGTCAAGTGGCAATTAGCTTTGGTTTTTCAGGTTAGATATAAGTGGATATAACTTTTGTAAATGATTTGGGTGGGAAAAGAAATAAAGGGAAGTTGCACAGGTGATGGAATTTCTTTTCCACAAATGCTTATACCAACAAAGCAGCCAAAGCCACTTTAACCTCCTTTTGAGTCAAATGGCTTGAGGTGCTCTCTTCTAAAGAGTGAGAGCCTTTTAAACAGCTCTTGGGTTTTTTTTCAGGTTTTTTTGTTTGTTTGTTTGTTTGTTTTGCTATCGAAGTGACTATGAAGAAACTAATGGCAGGATATATAATAGGAGATATTTGCATTTCTCTTGGGGAACTAAAGTGATTTAGTGTTTTAATAAGAAGTGAAGAAAATAGCATTCATCAAAAAGAAAGAAAAACTAAATAGGCTAAACAGGATGATTGAGTTATAGTATGGATTGACCCTGAGTAAAGGCTGAGATATATGACTGTATCTGAAGATTTTAGTCATCTTAGATTAACAAGGGTAAGGAATAGATGGGAATAAAAAGAGAGGTTGTCACAGAGCTGCCAGCCATAGATTTTGCTTTCCGGTGAAGATGAACATCCCAGGGCTCCCTGCCTGGCCATGGCTCCCTTCCTGCTCTGTTCAGCACAGCAGAGACTGGACAATCTGCTGCCAGGACTTCTCCCTGCATGCCTGGTAAACTAGGAGCCCCACCATGGATACCCCTACGGAGGCTGAATTTTCTCATACCCTGCAAGAAGGAAAATCATGGAGGTAAGAGGCAGGCTTTTAAAGTCATTATTAATGTAGGGCTTGGCTGCTGACATGAAAAGCATTTCTCAAGCAGAGACAGGTTCACTGTAAATCTCACTCTGTGGGTCAATGTTTTGGTAACTCAAAACAACACCCCCTCATATGCCCTTCTTTACCAAGGAATTTTTTGTATTGATTTTTGGCACAGAGTAAATCTTGATTGCTTGAAGCTTTAATTAGGGTCTGCTGGTAGATGATCTGTTTCCACAGCACAGCTAGAAAGCCCATTCAAAGACAAAAATCATACCCCTCTCTGAAGTCAGCCTGGTGAGGTAAATATGTATGTGCCACATTAGAAGGGTTTCTGCTTGGAAACGTGCCATTTCCTACCTTGCTGGGTATCACTGCCAGGGATACTACTTAGCTTATACTAGGACTTAGGTTCCTAGCTTAAAAAAAATAGCCGTGGGTAAAATAAAGAAAAAAAGCAGACTGAAGCATCTCCTGAAAAAAAAAGTTGTGTGCACAGGATGCATAAAGGCTTCCTCAGCTAAAAATTTAGCTAGGAAAAGGAAGGAAAATGAAGGGAAAATTTGCAGTTTTAAGAGCATATTTTGATCCTCTCTGCTATTGTATGTGAATTTCTTGCAGCATCTCTCCAGGAACAAGAACACACTGTTGACTATTGGAATATATTTTTTGTTGTTTTCATAGTAACTTGCTTTATAAGAACAGACAGGTAAGGGGGGAAAATGCAATTTGGATCTAATTTATCAACTCTTACCTTGGTATTTCTATCAACTGTTTTTCTGTTTAGACAACTGACTAGTTATGGTTAGAAAAGCAATGTGTCTGTGGGTTCACTGGACCTAAGCTACTGATACAAACCTGGGCCAAATGCACCATGCATATGAGGTTTCTTTATGCATGTGTGTTCTGCATGGGTAGCTCTGAGCTGCTAGGAGATTTTTAGATATTTCTTATAATATTAAGAAGATGAATTAGCTGATCTAACCCAGTGCTGGATGGGATTGTCTCCCTTTCCTTTGTGCTAGCTGGGGTGGGTATCTGATTAAACTGGCGGCAAATTTGCTGATTAAGAATTGAATAGTATCCTGCTGATTTAGCCAGGTTGGCACACAAGCAGACTCATAGTGGCCTTCCTTAAGATCTTGGCTACGTTCTTCATACCAACTGAATGTAGAACTGGATTTCTATCTCATTGGAGGCAGATCAACAGGTTTTTTGTCTTTTGTTAGCACTTCTTTTGACCCTTCTCATCTCATTCCTTGTCTATGTTTTGCTTTGATCAAATGCTCTTCTCCTTTCCCCAGTTGAAAAAGTAAACTTGCACATGATCCATGCCAGAAATGACAACTTTAAACTGACCATGTAATCAGGTGGTTTGTGTGTAGATCACTGTAAATAATAGCTGGAGTTTAAGTTATCACTCAGGTAAAAGACTGCACGTTTTGTGATCTGGATCTTTTGTTTTTAAACCTATGGGATCAAAATAACAAAATCTAAATTAGTTTCAGAAACTGTAATTATCAGGCTTCCCTGGCAGCTGCTTGGGTTTTACAATGATTTCCTGTTTTTTCAAACGTTGCAAGTAATTTTGGTTATTACTGAGTGGGAAGTGCCTCAGGGAGAAACTGAGGAAAAAGAAAATATTAGTATAATCCATTTTATAAATAGTAGTATCCTAGGTAAAGAACTTCAAAATACGAGTTTTGGATTATTTTTCCCTTTTACCTGTCTAATTCTGAGATATTTCACAGTAAACTGTTTTTCTGCCCATACATTTATAGGGAAAGCAGCCAAAGAGTGAAGTAACAGTGATAGAGCTGAATGTGCTATGATGAATGAGATTCATGCAAAAGGAAAAACATGCCTTCTACCTTTAAGCAATGAAGAAAGAAATGCCCATGAAAACAGTTTGTGGTTAATTATTTCCTAATCAGTATTTTGTTAATATCTAATTAGTACCATCAAATATAAGCAAAAATTCCTTTTCATACTTATTTTTTCAAGACATGTGAATTCTATAGGTATAAAATATCTTTATGTAATGCTTACCAGAATTTTCGTCAGAGTATTTTAAAAAATATTTATTTCCTACTCAATCTTTCTGTTTCATTAGTTCAAAAGTTACAGCTTCATTAATGAACAGATTTTAATTATTCTTTTCTGTCCTGTAAAGATAAACTGTTTCTGGAGAAAAAAACCAATCAAAGTGATACTGATCTTTTTAAAATTATTTTTTCCCTGCCTGACTGATTTTAAAATCTGATGTAGCTCCTTGTTGTGGTTTAACCCCAGCCAGTAACTAAGCCCTACACAGCTGCTCACTTGCTTTCCGCAATGGAATGGGAGAGGGAATGGAAAAGTGAGAAAACTCAGAGGTCTAAAAGTTAAAGCAAAAACTGCGCACACAAGTGAAGTGTGGGAGGCTGGTGTTCAGGCATCCTCAGGAAAGAAGGGCTCCAGCACATGTAATGGTGACTTGGGAAGACAAATGTCATCACTCTGAACATCCCCACTTCCTTCTTCTTCCCCCAGCTCTATATGCTGAGTGTAACACCATGCGGTCTGGAATATCCCTTGGGTCAGCTGGAGTCAGCTCTCCTGGCTGTGTCCCCTCCCAACTCCTTGTGTGCTCTCAGCCTCCTTGCTGGTGGGGTGAGGAGCAGAAAGGGCCATCGCTCTCTGTAAGCTCTGCTCAGCAACAATGAAAACATCCCTTTATTACCAGTACTGTTCAGCACAAATCCAAACCACAGCTCCATACTTGCTGCTGTAAAGATAATTCAGTCTATCCCAACCAAACCCAGCACATTCCTAATCCAAGAAATGTGTTTTATATAGATGTTTGGTAGTGGCTGTTTTCTCAAAAGTGCAGAGTTTAGGTTTAAATAGGCTCTGGTCTTTTTTCCTCTGCTTATTGTGAGCCATGGAGGTTGAAATCCAGATACCCAGAGTATGCAGGAATTTGTACAACCTGTATGTTCTGGAAAGGGAAAATAAATGTTAAAGCACCATGTGAATAGGATAATTTGCTGTTTTGTATTGCATGGTTTTGGACTTTGGACATCCAGAAGGAGCTTGGAAATTTCTGCGACTCCTGAATCTTCTTGCATTACCAACTCTGCTTCCCAGCAGCTACAAGAGGCTAATTGCTTCTGCAGGGGATGAATTGCTAGAGTTTGCCACAATATTTCTGGTTTTCAGAAGTGTCCCCAGAGGGGAGATGCCGATGGAGTGCCTGCTGCCTCTGTGTTTCCTACCTCTGTACCTCTATACTGTCTGTATCAGCTGGACTTTCCTTCTGGGCCATACTGACAACGCAGGGATCATGACAGGTTCTTGGTTGTTCCCGGGATCACCATTTGACACATAACCAGGATTAATAACTACTCTGGAGCTTGTTTTTCTAGACAAAGGCCTGGACTCACTCAGGCTCAGTTCTGAGGATGTGTACTCTTTGCCAACAATCCCGGTTTTAATTATTCATCATGTTCTGCTGCTCATTTGCCCATTTCCATTGAGGGACGTGGAAAGAGTCTCATTTATTTCAATATGGCTCATCTTGAAGTTTTCGTACTTATTTTTGTGTTCTTTCCAACATCTGATTTATATAAAAAATTACATAAAACCAGAGTAATTTTTATTTGTATTATATAAACACTGAAGATTAAAATGGGAAAGAAAAAAGACAGCATTAAAACTTCAGCTTGCTCCATACTGTCTGCTACTACACTGAGCTTAACTAAGACACCTGTGATGCTTCAAATTGATCTGCCTAAAAAAAACCCAAATTAATCAAATTGCACAAAATCTCTCTTTGTTCTGGAGGAGTTTTAAAGCTGCTTTGGTATCCTGACTCAATTTACATGGCTTCACACTCTCAGTTCAACTGAAGGATTGAGATGCTTCAGAACAGGACAACCAGCCAGCACTGTTGCTGCTTACATTTTTTGAATTTTTAAATTTATATTTTTTAAATTTACATCAGACTACTTATTTTTTGAGGGCTACATAACATCAATTTGTTGATAGCTGCCACTCTGCCAGTCTCTCCAGACTTCCCCATACTGCTGTCATTTGCTGGTCCATTCTTTTTAAGTGTAAAATCTGAAACCCTCCCCTGCTGACCTCAGCTGAAATTCTGATAGCTGGGATGGAATTTTTCTTTCAAACCTTCCAGGATGTTAAAGGGTACTTTCTGTTCTAGAAACTGCTGGTCTCTTTGTGTTAATCTCCATTTTTTTGTGTTTATCATGACCCAAAATTTTGATACCAGTTCAATTTGTAATCTGATCCATACATCTAGTATCTAGACATAGACTATCTTTTTTTTTCTAAAATCCAATCTGTCCTAATAATGATGTATTAGGAGTTAAAAGGTGTACCATAATTGTACTCGTGGAAATGTCTTGGAATATGAGAGAATCCCTTGCCTGCTGAACAATCCAAAGCAAAAGAAATGCACAAGAACTAATTTTTACGCGCAAAGCAGACCAATATATTTCAGTGAGATTTTTAGAAAGACAGTTAAGATAAATTGATTTAATAATTTATTTACTTTCAGTCGCAAACCCTCCACATTTGCTACTAATTCCAGTTTCTCTGAGCTTTAAATTCATAAAAGTATAGATTGCCTACAAAAATTTTTGAATACTGTGAATATGCTTTATTTTTTATTATTATTTTACTATTTTTTCTAAGTGGATTTGTTTGAATGCTCTGTTTTTTTCTCTAATAATTTTATTAACAATTTCATAGTGGTCTAAAATAATGTAATAATTTAAAAATATATTTTCTTTATTTTATTTCTTTAATAATGCAGGGGACTTTCAGCAACCTAATTTGGAACTAGATTTTCTTTAAAATTCCCTTCTAGCCCAAACTACTGTATGATTTTATGATTCTAATCTTAGGAAAAGAAAGTCTTCAGCATCTGTGGGCTGTACCTAGGTTGTAAGCAGTGCTCCTAAGGTGCTGCCACTGCAACATTTGCCATCATTGCTGAATACTTGTGACTCTTGAAGGAAAGGGATGGGCTGGGAGAGGAGAGTGAGGGTCCCCTTGAATCATGTAGATGAAATGAGTAGTGGTTGTCTTTGGACAGTGATTCAGTAACTTGTTGAATATGGAAGCACTGGGCAGCTTCTGTTTCACCAGCCTGTCTTGTGGCTCTCTGGGATATATGTGCCCTGCTGGTACCTCTGCCAGGTACCTGTCCTGGCTGCACAGGCTCGCTCTGGATGGGAGATGTAGGCACACTCCAGGAAAAGTGCAGTTCCCAAGTAGCTCTGAATCACTCTATTTTCTTGTGATGACTGTAGCACCTCACACAGCTCCACTCCAGAACATGCTTGACATGACAAGAAGCTGTCAAGTCATAAAGAGCTGTCCTATGGTTGATGTGAGTGGTCCTGAGGCAAGATGTCTGTTGCCTGGAGCAGGCACTACCACTGCACACGGAGTTAAAAGAACAGCTAGGGGACTGTGCTGGCCATGGCCCTTCATCTCTAGACAGCTGTTATAATATGGTATTTGTGCCTGTGTTGCTGAAATTGGAAAGCATGAACTGATATATCACATGGTCTTCTTGCAAAATGTAGTGTGAATGTGGCTATTGTGCTCCAAAGAAGGCTGGGACTTCTCTGATATTTTCTGACTTTAACATGTCAGAAAATAATGTAGGCAAAGTAGAAATCTCTTCGGAGTTCTATGCTTAAACTCCAACAGATCAGGTCACAAAATCTATTTCTGGCTGCTTAGGTATGTCTGGCAATGCATCTGGCCTTTCATTTTCAAATAATGTTTCTCTTACAGACTTGATCAGTGGTGGAATTATATTAGTGTTCTCTTTCGAAGTGGGCCAAGTATGTATCCAAGCATGCAAAATTTGTGAAGACAGAGAGTAAGTAAGAAAAAGAGACCTGAGCTGATGGTCCAGAGATCAAGCTTGACCCAAGAGAAAATGGGGAATACAAAATACTGGATTTTGCTCTTTACTCTAGGGCCTACCTCTGCATTTTAGTAAAAACACTCTGAACAACCAGGCCACCATCCTGAAATGTGCAGGATTTGGACTCAAACCTTCTTGGACTGTGAAGTGTTTAGATTCTTCTGTGTTCTTGACCAGTGCTCTAATAAAGATTTAGGGTGCAAAATATCTGTATTACCAAAGTGCAAAAGGAAGCTCTTCCTATTAAGAGTTTTTTATGAGTCTTTTTTCTGAAAATGGAAGGAACATTTGTAGAAACAGAACAGGATCTTTTGCTATCATCTGTTCTTCAGGGATAAAGTAATGAAAGCATCAAACTAAAGACAAATGTTGATTAAAATATAGGTAAGGTATAGTAAGTAACAAGGACAAAAAGACATCTGTTAGGAAGAAATTATTTTCAAAACTATGATCTAGAATTAGAGTCCCATTTGAGCAGGGAGCCTAAGAGATGGTATCCCTGTAAATTTCAAATGTATTGATGCTTCTACGTAACTGATAGTTTTCAGAAATTGTGGCATGGGTCAATTATACTGCCCAGCTTTTAGTGAGAATCTTAACAGGGGTTCTGAAACCTGATGTAATAAAAACAGTGGATGAGCACAGTAATTCCAGGATACAAATTATGCAGAAGCAGTAAAGTAGCTAGTTTAGACATTTAAAAAAAAAGGTTCAAATGAAACAAAAACAATAATGTTGTTGTTGCCTGTTGAACTTATTATAGCTTCAGTCCACACAGAAACTGTCTTGACTGAAACATTGTTCCTACATAGAAAGAGTACATTGTTAGAGCTGTGCTACGATCAGCTTCGTTCAGAATGTGACATAGGTGTGCTATGAAATACCAGAAACAATAAGGGAATAAAATTTCATAAGGTGAATGACACTGTTAATTTCTATGGAAACTGTAGGTAAACGATACGCTAAGGAGAGTCAAAATAACATTTATTTGAGAGTAAAACATCCTTGACCTGCTCACTCCTGAATATGCTCTGCAGGACCCCTATCTTATTAAGAGTATTGCAAAAATGAAGAGGTATATTACTTATCATAGAAAATATAGGGGAGGTATGCTGGAAAACAATACAGCTGTTACTATTTTAGCAAAGCTGAAATGAGAATGGATATTCTGTATTTTTTTAAAGCAACAAGGGGGAACCTGACTGAAATATTTGGAAACAGTTTTAAAATCAAAACAAAGCAAATAAACATTGTTCAGTTGTATAGCTCACTGCTCCAAGAAATTTTGAAAACCAAAAGGATAAATGAGGCTAAGATATTTAACTAATATGATATTTTAGTAATATCTTTAAGAAGGTTCCAGAAGCAACTATTAAAACCAGTGATGTGCATGTGGCTTTTGGTTCAGTAAATCTGTAAGATCCAGGTCATTGGAACATGTGAAGCATACATGTTAAAATAATCCATAGAAGTAGGATATTTAACTTCTTATTTTTTCTAAGCATCTGTTACTGATCCTCTCAGGCACAGGAGAGTGGACTGGGCAGGTTTTTGAGTTAGTGTATTTTTGTGCATAGATACGTCACATCCCACTCCTGTGAGCAGTCTGGATTCATTGATGCCCGTGGTCAAAGTTTTTCTGGACCTATCTGGTAATGGGTCAGGGGGCTTTGAGGGTCTTTTGGTGGTCTCAATCCACCTCTACTGGATCGACCCTTCCTCAACAGCTCCTGTCTGCTTCTTGACATCACTTCAGAGCATGCTCTGTCCTTTATGTGGTCACATGGACCAGAACAGGGAAGTGGGCCCAGAAAGGTGCTGCCCTCCCTCCATAGGCCCCCCTTCCCAGCCACAACCTGTTCTAACTTCCCTGCTGGAGTGGCCATCAGCATTTGCAGCATAGCAACGCAGTAACTCCTTAATGTCTGAGCTTCTAGAAGTTGACAAAATTTAGTTGTTTCTTTAACAAAAACATTTAAATTACATTTTGTTCAGTATGGTGATTGATGCTGCTTATGGAAAATTGACAAACTGGACTCACATGAAATATCTAAAATACAAGTACAGTAGATACATTGGCAGAGTAGACATATTTAATGTGTAAAGCCGGATGCTAGCAGATGCTGTTAGTTGTATATTCCCCACCGTAACTGATATAAAAGGTTTTGTAAGAGCATGGATTACTTGGGTCCTGCTACTGTCCTACTGAAAGGTATCAGTGGTGAGCAAGGCCTCTCTGTGGAGGAAAACTTGCTATTCCCCTTGGGCATATCACATGTAGTCTCTGTATGAACCAGAGAGCGTGTTTTTGTAATACTTGTTCCTTACCATGGGTACTGGGACTATGTGAAAGGTAGCACTCAGAGAGGCATTCCTGGGCATTTTGTTGTGCTAACAAGCATTGAGGTGTTGTGACTCACTCCTACCCTGCTTTCACAGTTGGTGGTGTTGAGCTTTGAAAAGACATGCCTATTTCTCAAAGCTGCAGATAGGTTATAGAACAAGATGCTTCTATTGATACAATTAGAAAAGAACTGAAATAAGTTCAAGCCACAGATTTATAGGGTAAAAGAATCTGATATTCCTGCTGATGAAAAAGAAGAAACTAGTCTTCCAAGACCACCCACCTTGGCAAAGCTGGTTTTCTTTTTATTAAATGCACTAGAAAACCAGGAAAATAAGAATGCATTTGAATACTCATTAAGTTGCCTGGTATATCACTCTAGAAACAAAATTCCCATTTATATCTGGAATTTACAGAAAAGAAATCTGTTGAAACTGATCTAATGCTGATGTGATGAAATCCAGAAGGAAGAGACTTGTACTGTGATTGTCAGAAATCACTGTTTCCTATTTTTCACTCTGGAACATATGAAGTGAGTTGAACATTTCCCAGAACTAGCAATTTTCTGTCTTTGGAAAGTTTTAGTGGGAGGAGCTCAGAGGTGCTGTGGGAGGGACTAAAATTCATATTAAAGTTTTGGCACGAGAGGGAGAACTGTCAGAGTAGAAGGTTTCTTCTGAGGTTTTGCTTTTTGTATTTTTTTTTTTTTTCAATTTAGGATGATAACTATTTATGTTCAGATTCTTCTAATAATACTCTTTTGGAATGCTGATTGTCAGATTATTCCCAGGATTGAAGAATGTGGACTTTCATGTTCTCAGGTAATCTCTTACTTGTTCCAATTTGCTGTCTATTAGTGTAGTAGTTATATGCCGAAATAATTTTAGGAAAAGCAAGAAAGTAAAAACGGAAAAATATTTCAGCTGTCCTGAATATTCACTTTATATTCCTGTCATTCTGAATTAAGTATCCAAAGTGGCAAAGATGACTCTGAAAGGGTGTAAGATAATGCATCTTTACACTGTTTCCAACTGCTGCTGTTAGTTTAAAATCTGTCTTTTGGATTTGATAAAAGTATTTTGTTCATATTCATTACTTTTCCAGAGTCAGTTTTTACAACAGTGGTGCCAAAGAGATGTGAGAGGGAGGAATGGGAGGTTTCAGAAATTGCTGGTTACGTTAGGAATATTTGAAACACTGACTTTCCTGTGAATAAATGAATTAAGCATGAGAAAGAGTAAAACATGTTTTTCATTTTGTGGGTTGAATGTAACTTCAGTATTAAATTTAATGACTTCTGTATGTACATGAAAAGAGTGTGAACCATACAATCTCTTTAATAGCTTGGATTTTGTATGATTCCAATTATCCCCGCAAAGGGGCAGTATGGAGACACTCTGCTCTGGCATTCTGAAATCGTAAGCATAGAGTACATAGATAACTTTAAAAAAAAGGATTAAATAATAGGCAATCTGACTTTCAGTCTTAGTGGGAGACGATACGTGTGTACTGGCTACAGATAAGTGAAATTGATAGTATGAAAGAATTTGGCTGCCTGTATAAACTTCTGCTTGAGGATGTCAGTATTTAGGACAGGCAGTGAGACATTCTAAAGATTGTTTAAATGTGGTGGTACTACCCAGATATTAAGTTAGTTCATATGATAGCAATTTATTCTATATTTTATATATGTATCCTAGAAAAACAGTGGGAATAAAGATGCTTATAAAATACTAGATTGAGCAAGAAAAGCCCTCTCTATATTTAAATATTCATGTGTTATAGTCAATGTTCCTGTATTTAAATTCTGTAGTCTATATCTATTTATATGTTCTTAGAATCATAAAATATAGCCATAAGAGATTAATACTTTGATGTACCCGAACACTTTTCAAGAATTTTTATGTACTTATGTTTGTGAATGCAAATACACATGTATTTTAAATAATTTATGCTTGTTGGTCTGCTGCAATGAGAGTTTAAAATAGAAATGATTTAACATTCCAATTCATCCCTCTAAAGAGTGTAGGACTATCAGACTCATCATGTAAAAATCAATACCAACCATTTTTGATGGGTTTAAGTCTAGTGGATAGGATTTACCTCCGTGGACCACAAAGGGTATCTTTCTCTGTCAGACCTTAGCTATGTATGTTATGAAGGCTCATTCACTGATTGCCTTTGATATAGACACAGCCCTGAGGTTTGGCAGACTGGATCCCCTTCTTTACCATCAAGAATCTGTCTTACACCTTTTCCAATAATGAAGATTGATTAACTGAGAAAGGTTTTATTTTTCTTATTTACAGGGGAAATGCATTGTTTCCACTATAATGGAATCAATCAATCAATCATTTGTGGTATTAGGGACAGGATTTAGTTCATGTTCTGTATGTGATGTTTCTGCTAGTTGTATTCAGTCTAATCTTGAATGCATTAATAACTTTTTAAGACAAAAATGTTTTCTCAGAGAGAACAAAAATGATCTCAACAGGATAAATCACTGCCAGCATAGCATTATCAATCTAGTTCAAAGCATTTTAACTACATGAATTTAAAGTCTCATGACTGGCTTGTTAGAGGAAATTTCCTTTTCCTTTGAAGGTAACTTCAAATTCTCTGCATAACTGACCATGATTTGTGGGCTCAATCCAACTCAGGAGTTATTCTAAAAGGGAGCAGTTAGTGTTCCCCATGATGTGTAACTCAGTGTTCTTCATAGGGACACTAGTCACAGTCTTTGTCTGTGTGAAATAGGTGTATGCTGCCTTCTGCTACAGCACATCAGATCACAAAGTAAAGAAGCAATGACTTATTTCTAGCAATTTCCTTAATGTGATAATGAGATACTGTAATTTTAAAATTATCAGAGATTTCTGCAGCTGCTGTTGTTACAAGAGAATATTATAGAAAATTTTGGTTTTTTCTTATGAATTTTCCCCAGAAGTTGGTACAGTAAATTTCTCTTTTGCATTCAAACTTGAGGGTGTGTGGTTCTTCATAAGGCAATAGGGGGATGAAAAGCAATTAATTTGCATCTTTCTGAATTTCTCAAACTATGGGTATTGTCAGAAGGTTTTTAGTAGGTTTAAAAACTGAAACTGTTGAATTTGATTAGTAGACTAGATTTTAGTGTGTCTATGTCCACTGGATATTTGTGAGCAGTTTTGACCTCCATGGGTATTCCTCACCAGAGTAAAGCACTGGCTGTACTTAAGAGGGAGATAGTGACATAACTATTTTGAGGTATATGACTTGCAAAACAGATGCATTGAACTGTTTAGATTTTGGATCATATCACAACTTTATGAGTAATTCTTAGCTTACCATGGGTATTCAGTGAAATATCCTTGCATTACCTTGTATAAGGCACTATTCAGATTTCATTACTGTAATACAACCTGTGCATCTGTTCAGTACAGGAAAGGGAAAAATAAAAGAACATTGGATATTTATGCCAGTATTACATGAAATTTTAAAGAGCATGAAAAATATAGAGTTGTGGGTTGAATGATGGCAAAGGAACGACTAAGCTTTTATTATGTGTTATGATTTTTTCTCCTTTTAATAGCTTGGCTTTAGAGCTCACATAATACTCCAATATTCAAAGTTTAAATGCTATGGGCATGGTCTCCATGCCTCACCCAATAGCAAACACTGTTATCAACCAAGTTTCCCTGTAAAGCATAGGGGAATCCCAGCCTGAACTCATTTTACAATGCTCACTGTTTGAAGGCTGTACACAAAGAAATAGGCTTATGCCAAATTTGATTCAACAGCTGGTAAAGATCAAGAGCACTACATTTAAAAAACACTCCCCAGAACATTATGAAATAGTATTTGTGTTGTCTGCCATTTAATGCAGTAAAGTTTCCAAAGTCTATGGATAAAGAAGGAAACCCTAACTGAATCTGGGGTTTCCCTTTAATTATTGGTAGCAAATTCTTGATATAACTGCTGCTTGTTCCTGCTATTCATAATCAAAATATGTGGTGTTTCTTTACTGAATATATATACCATGGATCAGTCCATTCTTGCTGAATACTACACACTGCACAACCAGTGATATAGTATGGCCCTTAGGCCACAAAGTCAGCTGACATAAATTGTTTTCTTTCTTCATTATTAAGCAATTTATATTTTAAAAGTGATCCCAAGCATCTAGAAAATGGACATGTTAATGTAAGTGACATAATTCAGTTGCCCTCTAAAATCTGATTGAAAACATGATTATAGACATTGAAAATGTCTAAAGAGACTGATCAGAGACCTGGCTTCCTCAGGGTGAGTGAGAGAGATACAGCATGAAATTCTATCATAGGAATATGATTCAACAGACTTTTTTTGGTATGCGTTGATATACCTGATGACTGAAGGAGATGCATAAAAATATGAAACATATCGTCTGCTAATATTTGCTGAGGTGGAGTACAATCCACCAGAGCATGCCCTAGATAGAAAGCCTGGGGTCTACCTCCCTGCCTGTCATCGACTCACTTGTGTGGCCCTCTTCAAGTCATTTAATTTCTCTGGTTTTCACAATTACAAAAGAGCGCTGACCTTCCTGTGTAGTGTGTCTTAATTACATGTTTTCATTAACTGCCTTGAATATTATAATTAAGAGTTAAGTACTCAGTTGTCAAAACAGTCATAAGGGGCTCAATCATTTTGAGTCATTGTATTAGAGTGATATTAACCCGTTTGCTTAGATATCCTTGCTTGCCATCTCTGCTGGTACTTAGTAGAGCAGCAGTTTAGCAAGTCCGGGTGGCTTATCTCTTGGACTATGTTTCACATTTGCCCTTTGGGTCAAAAATAGCTTCGCAATTATATAAGACAGTTAGCTTCCTGTTGTGTCCTGTGTCACTGGTTGGGTGCTGTCACATTTCTCACACCCTGAAAAGGAAACAGCTGGTGACAGGTACAACCAGGGACTTACTGCGGTGTTCCTCAGTGTTACAGCTCTTACAAGAGGTGGAGACAGAGACAGCTCTGTAATTCAGAGCTAGCAAAAAATGCAGTGGTAGATTTTCGGCTTTTTCCCTTCTTTCTTCCTCAGGAACTCTGGAAAAAGGTTGCAAGGTCTGGAAAGAGACTAGCCGCCAGAATAGCAAGTGCAGAATACAACCAATTATGAAAGCTGGGGGCGCAGACTTAACAGGTGTTGGAACTGGACCTGACAAAGTGTCTTGGAACTGAAACACAAGGCAGTGCTAGAAACGTCACCATGAGACATCAGCATCAATTATGTGCAAGCAGAACCCATAGCAGGAGACATATATTTAAAAAACCCATAAAGGGATAGATAAGCAAGCTCAGCAGAAGATGGAAGAAGCTGGCCTTTATTACTGGCAGTGAATTTTAGCTCACAAATCTCTCTCAGCCCTAATCGTAGGAATCTGATCTATCCTTTGTCTCCATTTGGGCCCAAAACTAATTAGTGGGTACTGAGACTTGGAAGTAGGGGCTTTCCTACTTTCCAGCTGTCTGAGTACTTTGCAGTTGGAAAACTAATTGTAATTTGATCAAATCTGGGCGGGACAGGTTTTTTAGGAGTGGTAATAACTTTAACAAGACCAGTTGGTGTGACCTAGCTGGAATTCTTGCAGTAAGGTCAAGGAATAGTTTAGTTTGTAGTTTTGTGGAGCTGGCAATGATGTACCTGTTACATTGTCATGTCTGTTAATACTCTTCCATTCTTCCTCTCCTGCCAGAATGCCTTTGCATGGGAGAGAACCAGGGATGATAAAAAATGCAAGGACCAAAAAGAGGCTTAAAACACTTCTATCTAAGGATAGGTTTGGATACTCTCCTGGCTTTTTGGCTCAGCATTGAAATGTTAGGCTTTGCTTATGGATGGGTGGATAGATAGATAGATAGATAGATAGATAGATAGATAGATAGACAAATAGATAAATTTGGACCTTAGAAACGAGTTTCCACCTATCTCTGCCTGAAAATAATTTGGTTTTTGGAAGCCACAAATTTCTGTGTGCTGTGTTGTGGGTCAGTGGTTGTTCAAACCAAGATCCCACATTTGAAGTTCTGTGAGTTTTTTTACCATTATCCCCACAAGAGATCCCTAGGTTTTTTATACCAACCTGTTACAGATTTAGTTTTTACAGACTGTTACAGATATAGTAGTTTTCATACTGTCAGAAAAATATATTTCCTTGTAAATTTTTTTTCTGATTTTGTTAACATTTATAGGCTATTTTTTGAAAACCAGGAAATTATTTGTCATCTTAAAAATACAAACCAGAAAGTATGCCCCAAACTGCAGTGTGTTGCTGAGGAAGTTCCAGACCAACTCTGACCTACTTGGCTAGGAATGATCATGGAACCAGTAAATTTGTGTATACTCAGATGTGATACAGACACATCATAGCAGTACCCCTGTATTCACAACCATAGGAATTCACTGGGCCAGAATTTTCTGAGGTCGAGAATAAACTGGAAAGTCACAGTAACTAATGATGCTGAGCACTGGGATAGATTGCCTGTGGAGCTTATAGAGATCTCCACACACACTAAGAAAATATAGCTGAGATAGATCTAATGTAGCTCACATATGTCTCAGATAAAGATCATTCTTCCTAAGGCAGAAATGTAGAGTAGATGATATATTGAGGTTTTTTTTCTAAGACAAGAATCTCTGCTTTCATTCATTCATCCTCTTCTCTTTTGTGGGCTCTACAGATGGTCTTTCAAATCATATTTGACTTATTCCTTTGGAACAGTCAGCAGGGCCAAAGATCTGTCCTTCCAGCATGAAAAATATAGGACTCACCATGAAAACTGTATGCAATCTCATTCAGGAAGTGTCTATGCAAAAATGAAGAGAGTTTTAATCTGCAAATTACCTGTGGATCTTTCTCTTGCAAGGAAATGTTTCAACATAGTTGCTTTGAATAAGTGTGGTAAATTTCAATAATTTCTGGAAAGCTGATTGTCTTGCTATTGCCTCTACTTGTCTGCATATTTTCAGAGAGTATGAATCACATAAACAACACTGTACAGTACTAGATGTGCATTCATTGTCTTTCCTTGGAAAAACTTTGAGGAAATAGAATGTATTTCAGTTAAGATTTTTCACTGTCTCCAGTTTTGTTTTTCCCTTTCATCCCTGCATATGCAAACTTCCTTCATCTTTTTCCAACTTCCTCATCTCCTTGACCTGCTGTTCTTTTTTTTTCTGTGACTGCAATGAATTTTCTTCATTTTTTAAAAAATTTTGATATATTTGTTATAATTTTTCATAATCGCAGTTATCATTACATATCATACTTCATTTCCATCAGTAATATGGGTTCTTTGGAGTTTTTTCTCTCTTATTTTCAACATATTATATATGATACAATAAAATAATTTTTAGACCATGGTCAGATCTATGTTCCCATTCAGTCTGCCTTTGTAGCTTATTTTCTTTTCCACTTAGAGTTCAAAAATCACATACAATTTTTGAGCAAATGTATGGCATAGGTGTTTTTCAGTAAGTGTTGTCATTAAAAATGAGGCATAATGTGAAGCAGCATATGAAAGTACTAAACACTGATGGGTTTGTTCAGCTGAGGCCATGCCCAGGAAATACTGCTGCTTCCAGGGACAAGCATGTGATCAGGAGGGTCAGGTGACACAGTGCTGCTATTGTAAAGTTGGTACGATCCTGCTTCTTTGGAAGCCTTTCTCTTGGACCTCTGCCTCTTTTAATTGCACTGTGCTAAGTTTAGCAACTACAGTACAAGGAGGATACATTTTATAAACGATCTGATTATTCACAGTTTTTCCCCCCTTCCCTATACCCCCAACAAAATTATGATTAACAGTAAAAATTTTGAGAAATAGACATATGTAATGACTTTTCAAATTATTTCTTTTTGTATTTTATATGATTAATTTCTCCTTAAATTTCCCAAATTTATACATAACCATCTTCTCTCTGTCAATTATCTCAAAGTGCAAATCTTTCAGCTATTTTCAGATAGCAACAACAGATATTTTCAGTAGGGCTTCTCTACACAGCAGATTTTGAATTTTTTAGTTTCTCATGTACTCACACCACTAGTTCTTTCAGGGAAAGGTGTTTTTGGCTTTTGTTGCTCCTGATAAGAGAGCAAAGACATGTATGTAGTGATTCTGGTATAGGGTTTCTGATGCAGGACTCAGACTTCTAGACACCATAATAATACAAATATGAATAGCCAGGAGATAATCCTCTCTCAAAAATTTTTAAGAATACAGCTGCAAAAACCTTCACATACTAAGATTTACCTCATTTTGCTGTGGCTAGTGTTTCTGTAACTCAAGCAAGGACTATTAGAGCAAGTCAGGCATTTTTAGCATTGTCTTCAATAGAAGCAGTTCCGTAACTGGTACTGTGGCAACAAGCAGGAATGCAGAAGCCTCCCAGGACTGTCATCTGAGACTATACTACCATGGCTTCTGCCATGTCCTGTGGGATTATTTGTATGGCCTTATATCCTTACACAACAACATAACAAGCTAAGGCTAGAATAAAAACAAAGTCAACATTAGAAAATAGAAGAGCTATAATCAGGGGTAGTTCCAGGATTATTTAGATTTGAAATTTTTGTCTTTTTATGGAGAAGAGGGAGAAACATTGTTTTAATGGGAGCTACAAAACCCAGAAATGTGCTCCTGCTTTGAAGGGAGCTGAAATTACCATAGTTTGCTTAAATTATATTTCAGGTATGTAAGTCCTCTTTTAGATTTGGCTGACTTAATCCTTTTGAAAATGGCTAAAATTTTGGCTTTATTTCACTACCTGCTAATAATGCAAAATCCTCACAGAGAAATTACTTGGGAAGGATGTGATCCTTTCCTCATGGGCAAAGCTGTTTGCACAGGTGTGTTGGGTTTATGAAGTTTTGGTAACTGGGGGGGAGGGGGAGTGGCTTCTGTGAGAAGCTGCCAGCCAGCTCCATGACAGACCCACCGCTGGCCAAGGTTGAGACAGTGAGGATGGTAGCACCTCTGGGATATCAGCTTTTTGTTATCACCTGATGGAGCAGGTGGATGCCTGAAGGAGGTTGGGACCCTGTGGGAAGCCTAGGGTGGAGCAGGCTCCTAGCAGGACCTGTGGCTCTGTGGAGAGAGGTGCCACACCTGAGCAGGTTTGCTGGCAGGATTTGTGACCCTGTGCAGAGGGGCCTGTTCCTGAAGGACTGCACCTTGTGGAAGGGATCCACTCTACAGAAGTTCATAAAGAACAGCAGTCCATGGAAAGGACTTATCCTGGAGAAGTTCATGGAGATCTGTCTCCTGTGGGAGGGACCTCTTGCTGGAGCAGGGGAAGGAGGAAGAGTATAAGGAGTCCTCTCCCTGAGAAGGAAGGAGCAACAGAGACAATGATGATGTGACCAGTGATGAACTGACTGCAGTCCCCATTCCTTGTTCCCCTGCACTGCTGAGGGGGAGGAGGTGGGCAAATCAGAAGTGGAGTCCATAAAGAAGGGAGGAGTGGGAGAAAGGTGCTTTAAGATTAGTCTTTTTATTTTCTCATTAACTTACTCTGATTTTAATTGGCAATAAATTAAACTAATTTCCCCAAGCTGAGTCTGTTTTGCCTGTGATGGTGACTACTGGGTGCTCTCTCCCTGTCCTTCTCTCGAACCAGGAGCCTTTTGATACAGTTTTTATTCCCTGTCCAGTGGTGGAGTGGAGTGACAGTGTCTGTGGTGGGCACCTGGCCTCCAGCCAGGGGCAACCCACCACAATAGGCAAAAAAATTTATCCCCACTTGCATCAGATCCAAAGTTCATTCAAGTTAGTGAAATGTGTCTCGCCCACCCATAGTCTTCCACAATTTCTGAATGTGGCATTTTTCATTTATAAATGCCACAGTATACAGCTGGGCACTGAGAACTACTCCTGGAACTGACTCTAGACATATATAAAAAGAATTGTTGCCTAGAGCAAAACAGTGAGGGCTTTGCTGTGTTTGCCAGAACACTGGAAGACCAGGCCTACAGTATATCTCCTCTTTTTGCTGAGCAATAGTGTTAGGATATATGGGAAGACAGTAACTAGAATAGAAAAATATCTTCAGGCAAAAAAAAAATATATATTTCCAAATGAAATAATTACTGTCTCCAGCAGTAGGAGGAGCAGTTCTATCCTGAAGGGTCTCTTCTCATAATCTTTATTTCAATTCATGCTTTTTTTTTCCTCTTTCTTTCTTCTCCTCTTTTCCTTTTCTATGGCAATCTCACTGCCCACTGGTTCCACTCACCTCTGAGACTGCAAGTCTCCATCCTGTCAGTTCTGCTGAGGGATCTTTTTTCTGGTAGCCTGTTCTGTGCTACAAAGATCATTATAACACCCTAACCTCAAAGCACAGTTGTCTGGAGGACTTGTGGAATCTGTGTCCTTCAGTTTTTTAAGAAAGGGCCAAAATAATGGCTGACTTGATCTGGTGTTGGTGACATTACTGCTTCTAGCAGGAGGCTGGACTTGGTGACCTTCAGAGACCCCTTCCACTCTAAATTTCTTTGATTCCATTTTATCATTCCCCATATGAGATGTCCAGTAAGTAACTAAAATAATTAATGCTGTGTCAGAGTATCCCTGTCTCATTGTTATACTAGAAGTGCTGATTTGGTAGATTAGTTCTCCTTTCATGTAGCTGAGTGGTCTGAAATTTTTGACACACTGTGTATGGGATGGTGCTGATTTATACCAGCTGAGGGTATGGCAGTCAAAGTACATTTTAATTTTACTGTGTCTATTGTACACTCTTCTGTTTTGTTAACAAGTTGTATTAATATTTTAGGAATCATGGCATCAAAATGATTGACAATTTTTTGTTGGTTTTTTCTGTTTAGTTCTTTTTATTTCTAAAAGAAAGAAGTTAACGCATACTGTTGCTTCAAGCAAATTCTGCTCCTAGTCCTGTACCTGAAGCATACAATAGAACAGGCAGCTTTTATTTCAGGCAGTCATAGCTCCCTTTGGTCCAATAAATTTAAAAACAAGTGGTTTATATGTAGATCCTTTTTGTATCTCAACATTACTTTTAAATAAAATTAATTTTAAAAAAAGTTAGAAGTGAGGAATATTCTTCCCAGTTGAGAGACCTCAAAGCAATATTGTTTTGTCTGGCTATTCACTTATAAGGTAAATATATGTCACTGCCAAGAGTTCTGGGAAATTACTGTGCTTTTAACTCTTCCAGTTGTTCTGCTCTGTAAAAGGGATACAGCCATGCAGCCACTGCAAGCGCCAGAAGATGTTACATGCCATGTGCAGTTCTGATAACATATGGAACAGTGCAGTTAAAATATGGGAACAGGATTCCTCTGCATTAGTACAGGGCAGGAGGAATTGCATTCTGACTGGAAAACAGAAATCTCTGTTATACCTGACTAGTAGCATGTAAACAGAAGGACAAAAATCTAAGGGGGCTGAGGGTCTTAGTCATGGCCTCCTGCACTCCTGAAGGACTGCTAAGCTGTGATGGAAGTCTTGGCCTTGTAACGAGGAGCAGGTTGTGGAGGACAGGGTCTGTACCTTTGCATTTACATGTGAAATGGGAGATGGTGCAATGGCAATTGGTGACAGGCTCTGCTTGAGATCCCTGTGAAGTCTTACTGGACAGTCTCCAATAATCTTCAATAAACACAATCATGTCTTCCCTGTTTGTTCATGGTCATTTCACTGATGACCTCAGAGCACATCAACAGAGCGTAAACACAGTCAGATGTTACCTTGCTCTGCTGGACTCAAGCCAACTCTCATCCAAAAAGTGCATGACCTCATTAGCACTGTACTGAGCCTGAGCTTGATATCCCACTTCTCAGTAGAATTATCCTCTCAGATTCAGCACAGCACTAATGTGATGGGATGTTTTTTTATTCAGCTTGGAACACACAGGGAAAAGACTCGAAGCTGGATAATGTGTAGGCATGACTCAGATGGTTTGTTTTTAGCATTCTGTAAAGCAATCCAGCAGCATCCAGGTGTTTTTGTAGTTTAAAGCAGTCCAAAATAATGCTTTGCCATAAGTTTGGATGCCTATTTCTTTTCTGCATGGATAATAGTCCAAATATTTCTATCTATGACTGCTTAGCTAATCCCACTGCACGCTGCTCACATGTTTTGCATCACACATTGTCAGTAAAATCTGAGAACAACCTTGTGGTTTGCCAAAAATCGAAAATCGTCATTAGTAAAATAGTTTTACCTTGGCAATGAGAATAATTACACGTGATGTCAAAACAAATACAGATGCTCCTTTTGAGAAAAGGTCTTTTGAGGGCACTATGTCAGCATTACTAACCACGAGTTTTTTCACAGTTCTAACTTTTCATATTAAGTTTTCATATTAATCATTGCAATTTCTCTGGTTCTTGGTAAGCATAACCACAATTTTATTCACTTTCCAAGTGTGTTTTGGAGGTCTATTGATTTTCCTTTTCACCTACTTCCAAAAACAAGCTTTTTTTTGCATAAATACTTGACCATGATATAGTTAAGTCTTCTTCCAATCAGAGAGGAATCATTATGTTATCACTGTGTTTTCTTTTACAGTAAAGAATTCTGTTTCCTTACATTTGCTGAGATAAATATAGCAGTGAGCTTTCTAAGAATATAATGAGAAAAGTTCTTTGAGGTTCCAATCCCCATTAGCATCAATGACGTGTAAAGTGCAAAGCCATTATGGCCTTTACCCATGAAAATAGCTCTGTTTCCCTCCAGAAAGTAATCCCTAGATTGTTTCTAGGGCTGAATGTCTCTGTGAAAGGAATTACAGCAATTTGTTGAAGGTCTGTGGAGCTTATGATACAGATAGAACTCTGAATCCTCTCTGTTTCCATCCAACGTTCTTAAATGGTGCAAGTGCATATAACTTTTACTGTGGCTGTCCACTGCTCAAAGACCTTTTCTTTATGGAAGTGATTGAGATCACACTGGCATGCCAGGTTTTTCACTAGAGGCCATGAGAAACCATTGAAGACTCTAATGGACCAGCATCTGTAGGCTCCTCCCTCTGTGAACTGAATGGGTGAACAGCTGGAGAAAGGAAAGCTGCTGTTGGATTGTTTACACAGACAGGGGTAACTCCCCCTCTGTGGTGGAGGATATGGCATGGTTGTGGTGTTCCCAACTGAGACAAAGATTAGTACAACTTCACAAAACACAAAATGAACCCTAATGTCTTCACAGCTATGAATGGTTCTGGTCACTCTGTTTGGACAGATACATTAACGTAGCAGAAGCTGCTGAGAAGGGTGATGGCAAGAAGGAAAGTCTGGTTTATTAGAGAGGAATAAAAGTGCATAGCTTTTACAGTCTCACAAAAAAGCTGAGAAAAGGTATATTACTGGTTGTAGATAATTTCCAGGGTGGAAAGCATCTATTTAAGTGAAAAGATAATGAGCACAATCAGAAGTCAGTAGAAGCTAACCATTGTTGTGTTTGTGTAAGAAATTAAAAGATTTAGTGCTGGCAGACAACAGGGCTTCTGCAATAGCCTTGGCTCTCACAGCAGTGCACACGAAAGCCTGACTGATTTTAAAATGATGCTTCACCAGTTTTGAAAGGGATTAGACTATATGGTGCCTGTAGGTTATCAGGGGACTAGACCCAGAGATCTGGGACATCCTTTCTATTTGTGTGCTGAATGAGATGGATTTTTGCAGAGCTTGGTCTCTCAACTGGAAATCAAGAAAGAACATGATTAAATTAATCATCTTTATTGGCATTTTGGCTAAAATTTGAACATCAATTATTGCAAACCCACCCTTTCCCTGTGTTTTAAAAATAGATACAAGCCCATGCTTGCTTTTATTGGCGGTTAAAGAATAGAAGTTGTTGGAATAGAGAGAAACATCAGAATATGCTCATGTTCCTTTCTCTCTGCCTTCTCTGACAACTGAACCTGAAGTGGAAATGTAGCTAATAGCTTTGCCAGTGAGGATTTCTTAAAAGGGGAAAAAATTCTTCATTCTACATTCACTGACTTTAATGTGGTATCTTAATGAATGAATGTCAAATTAACCTGGTCCCAACTAAAGAATATACATTTTTCAGGCTTCTTACTATTCCTTACAGAGTTGTAGAAGAGCTGCCACCAACCCTTCTTTGAACAAGGTACAACATAACAACAAGTAGACTGCAAAACCAAATTTTCCTCAGACTCTTTGCTGCATGACAGAACATCCAGGGAGGAATTTCAACAATTCTGTGCTTGATTTAGTGCCTGGAGATATGAGATAAAATAGGAAGCAGATCTGATCTTTGTTTCTTTTTCTTGGCAATTTTAATTCATGAAAACACTCTCTGTGCCCCCTAATCCAAGTCTTCCTCTGCTGATCTCACTTTCTTCTCTACAGTCTTTAGACAGAACAATGGGATATTGCAATTGGCTTAGATTGAGGAGAAGTTGCTGTGCTAGCTAAAAAGTTGGCACCACATCTTCTATTCAGAATGCTGCACGTTGGTGGTGTCTGTTCAGATAACCTCTAGCTATAGTTGAGTAACACCACAAATGGGGAAAACCCCAGAGAAATAGGAAAATCCCTAACTGTTTGTGCATTGTGTAAGTATATTTTGCTTAGGCTCTTTGCCAAAGAAGATATGAATCAAAGATTCTCCCTGTATAGGAGTAAAATGAACTATCATGTTCAGGATCTTATTTTTGCATAAAAGATGCCCTTGGCATTTGAGAAAGGGGAAGAAAATTTCCATTCTGGTTTTAGTGTGTTATGTTTTTCTATTGCACTCATCACTTAAAATTCCTGAAAACAAAAGATATAGAAAGTGGGAGAGGAACTTGGTTAATCCATTTCAGTTATTCTTGCAGACAAATGGTCTTTTTGGACTGTTTTGCAAAATGATTGTAAAAGAAAATACCACCCCCACCCACTGGGTATTGTACAATAAAAAAACCACTTCTTATAAAAAAAGAAATTGGGCTGTGACCAAATGTTGCTGTAACTGGCAAGTGTTTGTGCAAATATTTGATTATTTATGTAAACCTTCCCAAGAACTCCTCACCTAGAATACAACCAAGTGCTCAAGAATGACAAAACATCTCACTACCAGAACTAAAGTCTCTGAAGGATGTTTCTTTCTTTCCTTCCAGTGGAAACGGCAAGAAAATAAATGTAAGAGCTCAGATGATAGGATTCCTCTATGCAATAGTTAAAACCAGTAATTAATTAGGATAGACTTGAAGGTGTAAGAGGATTTCTTTATCATGTGACAGCCCCACAGAAGTAGGTGTTTTGGTTTTCCCCCACAACGTATGTAATTTAATTGTTTTGCACACAATTTTCCTTTTTCAGGTGTCATAACAGGGGGATGACCTTCTCTAATTAAAAGGCTGAATCCTCTGATTTTTGTGAGATTTTTTTAAAATTTAATTCAGTGGGATATTGATTTCTTTTTAATGTATTTTTTGCACTAAGGTTGTAACCAGAAAGAATGGTTAGAGAAGTTAAAAGATGCTGTTCTAAGAAATTTTGACTGGCAATTGGGAACTCTGTCAAGCCACCTAACCAAAATATTTTCAACAGTCTGGCTTCAAAATGGGAAGTTAAAAATAGGGAAGTAATTTGCTGAATGATCAGCCTCATGAGAAATTAATTTCTTCCAGTAAGTAATTACTGAGAAATTAGTTAATCCAGCGGCTAGGTTTCCTCAACAAAAAAAAAAAAAAGAAATCCCTGACACACTCACTTGATTTTTTGCAGTCATTTTATATATTTGGCTATTCCACTTCCTAGGGCCATTGAGAATCTCAAGTAAAGAGAGTCAATTCAAGTTTTCTTGCAGCATACTTCTGCAGGATTTAATTAGAAATAATTCAAAATTAAGACTTTGAAACAGCAGTTAAAATTCCAGTAATTTTATATGATCTGGCATATTCCACTTCTATTGGCTTAGTGTCACACTGAATAATTCAGAAAAGATAGTCTTCTTTCTATTGATGAATGTGCAGTGGGAGCATCACCAAACTATTAGTGAAGCTTATTTTGGGGAGACAGTATCAGAAATAATTAATAAATAACAAGCATTTCTATTATACAGCAGAAATTAGGTCTTGTCAGTTACTATTTTCAGTTTTTCATGGGGATTTGAGGGAATTATAAAACCACTGAAACAGAAATATCCCAGTTTTAGAACTGTTATGTAAAAAAGTTTGGTTTATTTCATAGAATTGTAAAATGGTTTGAGTTGGAAAGAAACTTTTAAGGTCATCTAGTCCAACTCCCCTGCAGTGAGCAGCAATAGCTCCAACTAGATCAGGGTGCTCAGAGCCCCATCCAGCCTGGCCTTGAATGTCTCCAGGGATGGATCATCCACCACATCTCTGGACAGCCTGTGCCAATGTTTCACTGCCCTCACTGTAAAACATTTTCTTACTTATGTCTAATCTAGATCTACTCTTGTTTAATTTAAGACCATTACCCCTTGTCTGGTTGCAACAGGCCCTAATCTGAGCCTCAATGTATTATGCTGTAGAAGCAGCCAATGTCTTTAACAATGTCTCAAATATTTTTTATAATCTTCAGTCTATGAAAGTATATGACCATGCCTGTCTTATAATAAGATGTGGTTTGAAATACCACCTTTAATACATTTGTACTGTTGTGAGTCATAATAACAAATTGCCAATAGTGAAAGATGACAACTTATGTCCAAAAGGGATTGTTAAAAAACAGAAGTGTCAAAAGGACAGAAGAATGGGAACTGATAAAAGTTAGATAGGGATCAGTGGTTTTCCAAAGGCCTCCTTTAAGAAGGATCTTATTTAGCTCAAATGAAAAGCTGTGATGAAGAACACTTCTCAGGTACCCCAGGAAGCTGCCACAGGGGAGCAAGCATGCTGCCGTTTCTCACCTGCAGCAATAATAGGGTTTTGCTCTCTTTGTTTCTGAGGAGCACAGAATTCCCTGTAGATGAAAGCCTCCTGGAACACCAAGCAATAGTTAGTTTATGATGTGCCAATGATTACCCAGGCTGCAGCCTCTGTGTTTCAATTCAAGAACTTCTAAATGTCCACCAGAAGACTTTTGCTGGCTCTAAAACTCACAGATTGTTGGCTTTTTGACAAGATCCTAAAATGTTTTAAAAGGACTGAGAGTGGCCATCCCATTTGAGAGCAGAGGAGACATGGCAGTGCCTGCTACTTTTCTGGGTGTGATAGAAATATCTCTGTCAACAGGACACTTCTTTTAAAAGAAAGAAAATGGGAACATACATTCTGTATGCAAAAGAATACTGCTATAAAAGTATAAGGGCTATGCCAGAAACTTGAATGCCAGAACAGCAGCAAACACTATTTGCTGGCTAAGCAATAGCCTGTCTTTAGAATGTCATGCATAGCAGTCAAACTAAGATTTGTTATTTTTGTACTCTACAAAATTTTAGTGTGTGGTTAAATGTTTATTTTACTGGGAAAATGGATGTAGTCTGTCTGAAAGATAGCTGGAAGCTTGTAAAACTCTAAATGCCAGGTTCACTTTGTCTCTTACAAAGACACTTTCCCTTGAACACAATAAGTACTGTGGCTGAGTAATTTAATTTTCAGTCTTCTAAGCCAGATGTCAGAAATAAAAAGTCTTATTTCTAGACTTCATTTACAATTGCCATAATGTTTCCTTTCTAATAGGATCTTCTAAAAATCATATAATATCCAATAATATTCTAGATATCTTCCATTATAAAATTGCTGGATTTCTTTGCCTTGGTGAGAAAAAAATCCATTGTAGAGTTTAATGAAGTAATACATAAACTCTTGGTCAATAGGAATGGCAGTACCTGATAAAATGATGTCTGTATTTGATGGAACTGTTATATTTGTTAGAACAATTACACACCTCAGTTGGAATACATGAAAATGAGGATAGTCCTGATCTTGTGTCCCCATATATATCAGACTGCAGCACTGATGTGCTTTTTCACTGAATTTGAAAGTCTTTTTTTTAACCTTGAAAATGATTTCTGTTATGCACTATGAATATGTTTGCCTGTTTAAGGTACATTTATACTTGTGTAAAATGATTGAGCAATATTTATTTTTATTATTTTGTTTCTGTTTGCAGGGGATTCATTGTAAAAGCAAACCTTCTGGTGAGTATGCATCAGTCACATTTTTACTATGTTTGTTTTTAAAGATAGTTTATTAAAGATATTAAATCCACTGTCCTAGTGACATCAGATCACTCTCATGACAGGGTATTTACCACCAGTTCTTTTGTAAAAAACATTGGAAATTTGTAGGTTTTGATAAATAATAGGTTAATAATGACAGTTACTTTATAATTTTCCTTATCATAGTGAAGAAAAAAGAGTTTGCTAAGTAATTTCACACATTTTTATTGCTTCTACTTATTATTATTGCCTACAGTAATAATACAGGGTCTTGAATTACCTGAACTCTGAAGCCTCCATCAGTCACTTCTCCACTGCACACAGTCATATGCAGGGAAGTACGAGGCAGCTGCCTCACAAACAGTCCCCCTTGAGAGGACAGTCACAGTTCTCCCTCAGAGGACAGTCAGTCCCTCTTAAGAGGACAGTCGCAGTCCCCCCTGAGAGGACAGTCACAGTCCCTCTTAGGAGGACAGTCACAGTCCTCAATGAGAGGACAGTTGCAGTCCCTCTTGAAATGACAGTCAGAGTCTCTCCCTGAGAGGACAGTCACACTGCCCCCTGAGAGGACTGTCAGAGTCTCTCCCTGAGAGGACAATCACGCTGCCCCCTGAGAGGACTGTCATAGCTGGAGACTCAGCTCTGAGCACTGCTGGTCTCCACAGTGCCTTTCCTGAATCCATGTGTCAGAGAGTACATAAGGAGAAGATGCGATGCTGAGCTCAAGCGTGTGAGATGCTGATGCTACAGCATGGGGCATGAGCTGAATGCCAGGCGGCACAAGTCCTTACTCAGAATGCATGGCATTTATGGGATTGCATTGAGGTGGAGGGAAAGAATATGAGTATAGAAGGGATGCAGTTAAAAGTCCCCCCAGAAAAAGTCTCTAGTCTTCTGACAGAGAGCAGACTGACCCTTTGGTGGCTGGTTCAAGGGTTGTGAATGAATCTTGTTAGGATTAGGCAGCTGGGCTGGTAGTTGCACAGACTGTGTGGAAGGTATAAGAAGAAACGGGTGTTGACCCTTGCCCTATTAGCTGAAGCATGCTTTCATGTCCTTGAGCAGTACAGACTGAGAAAATCAAGCCTTTCAACCTGTTCTTAAAGGGAATAACACCTGTAATTCTGTTGGTTATGAGTTAAAATCTGTGCTGGGTGTTACACAAATGCAGATCTAGATAATGGAGACATAGGTACCACGAGGTGGTGATTCATTCCATCCATTTTAGGACAAGGGGATTTATATGCTGGGAGGGAGGCAAGAGGGGTTGCTCAGATCACAGACAAAGCCTGGCTGAGGTTGGAAGGGACCTCTGGGAATCATCTGGTCCAACCCCTGATGCAGGGACACGCAGATGATGCATGTCAGATAAGCTAGATGTTTCATTCTGGACTGGAAGGGCACTGAAAGAAAGTTTTGTAAATTAAAGATTCGTATCTTTGAAGATGATATAGGTGAAGCTGATTGTAGGTTTCTCAGTTCTGTCTGAAAAAGACTTCTCAGCTATCTTCAACACAAGTAACATGTAGGATGACTCAGCCTTACAGAGGTGATGAAAAAAGCATTTTTTTGTCTTCATCCTAATTCACTTGTGCAACAGTGGGTGTACACTCCTTTCCATACTTCCTTTTCTATATTATTTTAAAAATTATTTGTTATTTGAAGTAGAATTACCTTAAAAGACCTTAACTCTATAGTAGAGGACCTTTGCAGTAGTAATTTTTTTTACCTGCAACAAAAAGATTATTTCCTAAAATTTGCAACCACCACCTCAGTAGTATTTGGCAATGTGTCTTTGACTGCCTTCTTCCTTCTGCTTTTCTGGACTTTTAGGTAGTACATAAGAGCTACTGTAGTATTTGAAATTCACTGTAATATATCCATACATTGATATAAAAATATCCATTATTTAAAAAAAATTGCACTTTCAGAAAATGTATTTGGCACAGTAAATCACCATGTTGTTCAATATCTTTGAAAGTTTGAAATGTTTTCTCAACACACAACCATGAAACCCTTTTAATTTACTGTGCATTGTGAAAGAGGCTGTCAGTCTGAAATTTAATCAATTTTATAATTGCTGTAAGTACTTTCAAGTAGTGAATTTTGGTACTTATTAACTGAAGTGCACCATGTGGTTATTGTAGGAGAGCATATCTGTTTTGTTGATGAAATTTTGTTGAATCATCCTAATGAACAGATGCAGCAGATACTGTGGTAGATCATATGCAAATAGGTTTGAAATACTACTGTAATTTATACTCATGGAATGATGTGCCAGTGAAGCAATTCTAGTAGGATTTAGAGATGCTCACAGATTTAGCACTGTCAGTATCCTTAAGTAGTTCAAATCCTTACAGTACTTGTAGGCAAGACATATCAGATAAAAAACCAGTTATTTTCTATTGGGTGTTGTCCCAGCCTTGCTATGAATAGGTTTTCTCTGCCTTTTTTTTTTTTTTCATGCTGTTCTCCAATTTCATCTTTTTACCTGAGGCTTCAAATTATCCATCTAATCATTTCTATTGCGTATTCATTGCTCAGCTTTGGCTTCTATTATCCAACTGTACATAGGGTGTGATATGCTGTCATGACAGTTCCAGGCTGATTGCTGCATCATCAGATTAAAAAAAAATTATCTGCTGTGTTTGAGCTGATGGCAAAAGTACAAGGAAATGTCTACATGCTGAATAATAAGCCTTGGTTTCTTTATGCCTGGGCTTAATGTGTCCATAATTAAGGAACCTTTAATTAAAGCAACAATCCCTCTCTCATGTAGGGCTAATTACAACTATTATTCATAAACACAAAATTTAGGTAAGATTTACTCAGAAGATGTTTTGTGTAGCAAGATGTATCTTTATGTCTTCTGGGGTATAGATAAAACTACTCGTGTGAAAAGGAAAATGGGGTGTGTTCCAGAAGAAAATATCTTAAGTGGGATTAAAAGATGAAAAAGTAGGAGTTTACTGAAGAATTAGTCAGAAATGAGTCTCATACTGTGATGATTTATACAATGAAAATTATTTTCTGTTAGATCTTCCTTGTATCATATATTTACTGTAATCCAAAGATAGTATCCTCATGCATTATGTGATCCATTTAAATTATTATTAATGAGTTTTGTAGCATGTTTTGCAATTCTCATAATCTATCATAAAATTACTGGAAAAAAAAACCAAAGTGGAATAATAATTTCCTTTTATTCAGTGCATTACATATTTGTTCTCAGTTTGAAAGTAGAAACAATGATCAAGGCAAACAATGTCTCTGTTGACAGGAGAGTAGCCCCTAAATCTGTGTTTGTGCATCTGCCTGATGCTGATCCAATGCCAGTAATACACCCAGGTTGACTTAGAATTCTCGTGAGATAGTTCCAGCCCTGTGACATCTGATGATATCATACCTCAGGCTGTAATAGCTGATGAGAAAATTCAACTAAGTCATGACAGGAATGGGTGAGGTTATAAGCCCGGATCAAGAAATTTACACCAATAACCAAACCTTAAGCAGAAACAGTTACTCCCAGATACCATTGGGTATCCACAATCCATTCCTTATGCGATGCCATCAGGAAAATATCTTCTTGAGCAAAGAGACAGAGCTAAAACTAATCACTTATAACATTATTCATAATAGTTATCAAGTAGTTCTGCAATATGATGAACTTCCAGTCAGTTGTGGGTGGATTAATCGAGTGTTGTACAATAACTTTCCATCCTGAGATACCTTCAGGATTATTACACCACTCATTCTTGGAACATGGAATACAGTGTTCATATCCAGCTGCAGTGCACTGTACTTCTAAAGGCTGCTCTATAGAAACATGTATAAATTCTTCAAAAGTCAACGTACTCCAACTGCTCTTAGAGCCCTATTTGTAAATTTTGAATTATCTGTGTTTTTTCTTTGTTTTGAATAAATTGTCTTCTCTATTTGCCGGTATTTCTTTGGGTAATTCAGAGTTGACCTATTGCCAGTTGAGGTGAAGTGTCCTTGTTTTCCCATGCTTTTCCACTTGGTTCATATCAGCATATCCTGTTGCCTCCAAAATATGGTCAATGACACAAAACCAGGATAATGGAGTGGAGATTCGGTTGTGAAGTCCTTATCTCTTCTGACCGTATGGATGTGATATGTATCACACAGGACTTATTTCTCCTGATAGCAGGTGTGAGGGCTCTTCAAGCCAAACAGATTTAAGCCAAGGTGTCACATTTATGTCAGTTTGTCTTCACATCCTGCAGTATCAGGATTTGATCTTTGACAATGAGCTTCAGCTGAACTGGACACAGGGAAAATGAGGATCTCATAAAACAAGGAGAAGTCCTGTTCAGGTTAACGCTCTTTCAGTCTTTGAATTTAGAGCCCTTTTTTTCACTGGAAGGGTTGGAAGGATAAGTAAGGATAATCTTTGTCTTTCCTCCTTCTCCACATCCTACCTTGCCTCTGTGAGAACTGTGGATGCGTCTTCCATGTGGGTCAATGAGCATCCACACTTGACAACTGTTCTTGGCTTGACATTGAGGAACGCACCATTTCCTGATGGTTCCATAAAGAGTGTTATCCTGAATCTCATGGCAAGCACTGTATTTTGGCACTGCTCTTTCTCATACTCTTTGCTGTACTTGTTGATCTCCTTTTAGGAGCATTTTGAATAGTTGACTAATATGAATAAGTTGACTAATATGAATAAATTTTTTGTTGTTGTTGTTCTTCCAGCCTTTCACTAGAGGAAGGAGAATGTTCAGTAAAAGACTTTGTTTTACTTGGGTGGTTTTTAAGTTTCATGCTATGTACTGAAGGGAGAAGGCTAGAAAATATTTCAAAGAAATACCAGTTATGTAGTTACAGCTAAAAAGGTGTGGTGCATTGCATACCACAAAGCCAAGGGACAAAACCTAATTCCCTGGCTATTTGTTCTGATAGTTTCCTGAACTCTTAGTTTTTGGGACTACAATGTATGTGAAGTAGAGAAGCCCAAGAAATGCATTAGGGATTAAATCCACTGTACCAATATAAATTAGTAAATAAATAACTAATTTATGAGTAGGGCAGCCTGAGAAGTAGGAAGAGGTGAAATATGCTAACTGATGAGGTTTGAGGCCTTAAGACTTATTTTTCCTTTTATACTAGCCTACAGTTGTAGCTCTGCAAACCCATTTCCTATGGCTTTGGAATGACTAAATTTCCATAGGGAAATAGAATGAGACATAATAGCTGTGTTCTGTGCCTTGAAGAAGGCCTGAATAATGTTTATTCTCCTCTTGTTCTGGTCTAAAGCAGAATGAAATCCTGTTGGTGGAAGGTATTCTTCCATGACTAGGAATGCAATGGTGCCCTCTTGTGTGAAAGTGAAATTTTAACAGTAATTGAGACCATCAGAAAGTCCTAAAATTAAAATACTACTATGAGGGTGCTCACAATATGCAGGTAATGGTTTTGAGAAAAGTTTATATAAACTATTAGTTTAGCCATGATCTAGCAGATCTAATTAATTAAAACCTGTTTTAGTCTGGGTGTGTTCTGCTAATTGTTAGAAGTGCTAATAGTTCTGCTAATAGTTGTTAGAAGTGTGATTGCTTCCTCATGTGGCTTAACATTTCCCTAAGTCTAGAAATTTGTTCCAACCCCCTACCTTGCTAGTGAAGCCAACTAGCTATTGCTGGCCATGTGAAAGCCTAGGGTAAAATACTGGCTTTGCTGAAGTCAGTGGTGACTTTCTTACTGATTTCAGGAGAGCTGGGACTTCTCCTATAATGCCTGCTCTCCCCCCGACATCCTGCTTGCAATGAGGTTTCTCTGTCCTTGTGTTTGGATTTGCAGGTGGCATTTTTAACAGCTTCTGCCATGATGCTCCTGCATCTTTACCTTCCATGGTACTGAAAAGCTTGAAGATCTCAACAGTGATGAAATGTGTCCAAGGAAGCCCATGCTCTCTTCATTTAAACATTAAAGGAACACTGAGTCTGGATGGTAGGAATCAGCTTTGCTACTGAGCCCTTTCTGTTCACTTTGTGTTTATGGCTGTTCAGCCAAAATTTGTTCCATAATGTAATATTTGGGACTAAGCTGTTTTCATGTAGTGATGTCAGAAATTGTGACCCTTCTCAGGTGAAGGAGAACTGAGATAATGAATTCTGCCTTCCAATATAACACACGTCACTCGTCCTCTGTCAGAGCCCCAAGCACACAGCTGCCCTTTTCTTTCCTGCTCTGGCATCCATGCAGGCACACACACTAATTCTGTCTGCTCTGATAATCTGGACATGAGTGACTTTCCCAGCAAAAGGAGAAACAGTTTATTCATCTGAAGTTACAGTTCTGGACTAAAATAAAATGAAAGTCCACAACTTCTTGTGCATAATCTATTTTTACTAACACCTTGCCATTCATGTGCTTCATGTGTTACCATTTAGATATTTCCTAGTTGCTTCACTCAGAGTTAATAGGTTTATTTTTAAAATTTGCATAATTAAAGCTTAATTTATAGCTGTTTATATTAAATCCTTGTTCCTACTCCCATGTGTGAGTTATATATAATGTCCCTTTTTAAACAGAGATAAAATACATGTGCCTTTCACTTAGAAGGAAAGCTTATGATATGATATATTTTAATTTATGCTTTTGTTCTTCTTAAAGATGCTTAAATTATATTTTTGCAATCTGTTCCTAACTATTTCAGAGAATATACGTGGGCTGGAAATATGTTCTTTTTCACTGGACACACAGCAATCTCAGTGCACAAATGTGAGATTCACTAGGAAAAAAAGCAAGATGCTTAATGGAAAGAAGGTAGACTCCTTTTTTGGGGGGAGTAATTTTTCATTTAAATGTTTACAAGCCTTTGGAAAAAAATATCTTCTGTATCTCTCTTATTTTCTTCTTATTGACTTTGTGGTAAACTGCAATGAAACATATGCTTCAGCATGGCCAAATGGAACTCCACAACAAAATGCCCTTTTATAACATATAAATTCAATTCTCCACCATTTTTGTACTTCTTCCACTTACCTTTTGACAAGGGAAGCTGCCTCTACAGAGCCTAATTTTCATACCAGTCTTGCTAGTTTTCTTTTTGTGCCCCCCAAATTGTGGGGAAGCTTTTCTGACTCCAATGTCTAGGAAAAAGAATTCTGTGGAGATTGTAAGTGCATATTACTTCAGCCAAACCATGTCAATGGAATTTACACATTTAGAAGACAGACAGGTGCCAAAGCACTTCTGCTTGTCTTCCAAAGCCCTTGGAAGGGGCAGATTTGTTAAGGGAAAGTATTTGTTAATAAAGTTTGCAGCTGGGGAAAAAGAAAGAAAGAACCACCCTTGACCAACTGTTTGAAAGGCATGAATTTGTGCAGTTACTGGTGGATAGCTATTATTAATCCTACACACAATGTGTTGCTTCACGTGCTTTGTACACATTACATTGACCACACAAGTGGAACAAAGTTTTCCTGAACTGCAATTGCAGATTGTACTTGGTGTCACTTGATGATGGAACATCCCTATGGGCAATGCAGTGCCACCAGTCGGCAAACAGTAGCTTTTAGGGTAAGGCAAGTTTATAGGGCAGAATCAACAAACATATTTAATGAAATATTCCTAGTTTCAGTTCAGTGACTAAAATGGTGACACAAATGCCTTGTACCAAATAGCAGAATATCTAACATGACAACCTAACTGATAGCAGTGAGGAAATGACCTGCTATAACTGGACCTCAACCTTTGTTTCCTAAATTGCTTACTGTCTCATAAACTGTTACTGTAATTAATACATTTTCTGAAGTTACCATTAAATATTTAAATAGACTTTTTTTTTCCATTCTGAAAATGTTTGTGCTAGTAAAATGCCTATAGACTTGGGCTTTTGTATTTTTTGTGCTTTTAGGATTATTCAATATCTTGTAGATATTTGGATTTCTAAAAGTGAAGGTGATAGCAACATCCTGGATTAGAAATAATGATACTCTTTGAAATCCTTTTATTAAGTTGTATCTGCTTCTTTTAATTCCTAATGATACCTTATTGACTGCTTAATGCTCCTTGTAAATATAAATATATCTGAACAAAAAATATTTTTTGCTTAAGTATCTTAACTGAAGGTTTTTCTATATCTGGAAGTCATGCATGAACATGATTTTATAAATGTTTTAAACAGGTACAGGTGCAATTCAATTGCTTTGAAGTCAGTGTAGCACAACACATCTATGTGACCATGAAAACTGTACCACATTACTGTGAAGTCAAGCTGAGTCAGCAATACTATGTTGAAGGTAGGAAAACATCTTAAATCAGATGTTTTTCAAAAAATATCTTGTAAAATAAAAAAAACACCAAACCAAAAAACCCCTCAAAGGCAAAAGCACATCCAAGTCAGGTTCTGGGGCACACTGACCTAACTGATGGTAGATTGCATGTGCCAGGACCATTCTTAGCTTACATTTCAGGGTTTTTTTTTTGTTAGCATGTAAAGGTCTTGGCTTGCTATAAACCCCAGAGTTTATAGATCAAATTACGTGGAAAATTGAATTTACACTATGCATTTGTCCCAGCTGCCCTTCCTGTGATTGGCACGTGCTCTTTCTCTGCCCGCGGGTTCAGCCCTGCCTGCTCTCTGTGCCTCAGATGGAGCTTCTGCTTCTCTGCATGGGTGGGCCAGGGCTGGCTTCAGAAGCTGAGGAAAGCTTAATAAGAAAGTCTATAGAAATTTATTTTTACTCTCATTAACTAGCCGTTTTATAACTTGTTTATATGTAACTGGAAAAGATTATGTAGCATTTTTCCATGATTTTAGGATGAAGTGCCTCCAAATTTTTTACAAATTATACCATGTGCATACAAAAATAGATTCAGCACCGTGGTCCAACCAAGACACAGTGTGTCCAGGGAAGGAAAAAGCAAAAAAATGCCATGAGACCCCTTGTTCGATCCCGTGCCTGGGGTTGTCCTGCCTTCCTCTCTCCAGAGCCCATGGATGGGTGGTTCTTACCCTTGTCCCTTGGTACAGTGCCATCCCTGCTACATGGTTTGACACTTTGGTACAAGTAAAGCCTTATTGTACTTAAAAAACCTTTAATTTTCTTATAAATCCTGATTCACTGTTGAAGTATATAAGTACTTTGTGAACTAAGAGTGGGGGGAAACAAGGTTTTATAAAGCCCAGTTTTAAGACACATTACCAGGGTGAGTGAACAAATGAAAACAGGAAATATTTCTTGGTCGAAAAGAATTTAGTGGGGAAATTAAAGTGCTGCTCTAATACTGTGTTATGCAGGGAGGGGTGAAAGCAGCATACGAAAAGTTGTTTTAATGTTCTTACGTGTTAAGTTTTGGAGATAAAAATACCAGATATTCTGGAAGTGTTGCCTGGCTTCTAATTCTGGTAATCTCCCAAGGAGTTAGATATGGTGTTTCTTTCTAAGGCTGGAGGCGGAATAGCAAAAATACAGAGTTATTGATAACAGAGAAATGGGCCTGGTCAAAGAAAAACTAACCAAAATTAATATTATTACTTAAATTATTGTTAGGTTCTAGGTAAAGAAGTGCGGTGTTATATCTTCAACTGCAGCCTTAACTGCTGATGAGGTTTCTAGACTGGGGAGATAGTTCCTTAAGGCATATTGTGATTTAATCTCTGTGTGTGGGAAGAGTACTTTCCTTTTTTGCTGTTTATCTAAAAGTAGATGTAAATCTGCCTTTAAAAAGAGGGATGAGAGAGGTTTCCTGCTGGGATTCTATTGGATAATTTGGCAGTTTGTTTACACGGTTATATGAATAAAGCAGCACTGAGACAAACTCTGGTTTCTACTTTGCAGATTGCAGAAACAGTGATGTGGGAAAATATATTCCAGCTTGTTCGGGTGAGCTGATCTTCTATGCAGCTTAGAGCTGTGAGATATTTCTGGTGACCTATACAATGACATATTGTCATACTTAAATAAGCAGGGAGAAAAACTATGATTTCCAACTTCCACTACTTGTAATTACCATGTAGTTGATAGGTAATGTTCTGGAAATGTATTTCCATTGAAAATGCTACAAGGTAGGTAAAGATTTTGATAGTCTGTTTGATTCCTAAACTTTTGGAAATAGATTTGTGTCCTTTTAATGCACTTTGGACTACTGATTTTGTGTTTTGTCTATAGACAAACCTCATAACTAGATTGAAATTAATTTGCCAAACTGCTTTACTAATTTTAGCATACTGGTCAATATATATAAAAAAATATCCTCCCACATATTGCATTTGTCTATCATAGTTGCACATATTCTCTATGCAACAAAATTACAATCTTGGGATAATCAGCCCTTATAGTAGTATTAGTGTGTATATTTGAAATATTTGTACACAAACTACATAAGATTTCAACTACTGAGGTTGAGGTAAAATTGGTAGGTACCTTGGCCTCTCAGTATTACAAGTGCTAAGCTAAATAATGTTGAATCAAAATTATATCTTATAAAAAAGAACATGAGAACTATCAGGGTATAAAAGTAATAATAATTCCAAACATTCTAGGTAAGAATCTATAGATGTAAGATGTATAGATGTAAGAATCTTCATCTCCATCAGTTCTGAAATATATTCTGTACCTTTTATAAATAGATAAAATAGAAATAATAAAATTGTAAAGAAACAGATGTAATAATTTCATGCTTGACTTTTTTTTTCAGCTGGAAAGTTAGATTACAATTTAGACAGGGCAAGGAAAATTGTAACAGTGAATGTATCTAACTTTCCTCGAGATCAAGATTATTATGTTCGCCTGTGCCACAAATGGTTTACCTGTGAAGATGTTGGGGCATTTGCTGTGGTGAGTTAAACTCACAGTGGTTTGGGGAACTGGTGAGGGGTCCCTTGCAGATGGCAATGCTCATTAAGGTCATAGTTATAGGAAATGCTATCTATACCTATATCTATGTATCTATATCTATACCTATATATCTATATCTAATCTATCATTTAGCTTTATTAAAAGTAATTTACTGTCCCGTATTTATGACCATCTTTTTCATTTCAGATAAAAGGAAAGGAATCTTTTAAATCTGTTTCTCTGAAATATTCTCAGCTACTTCCTTGTCTTTGCATTGAGGTAATATAGTCTGAATTTGGTATATATTTGTGTTTCTGGTTAAAGAAATTTTATCAGAGATTTGTGCTAAGAAAGGAGGAAAAGCCTGAAGAAAAAGGCATTAGACCCTAGTTTTTGACTAAGGCTTTTTTGACTTTAGGATTATGTAAATGTAAGGAAGAGATTTTTAAGGAAATGCTAATTAACACACAGCAATCAGAAGAAAATGGGATACAATTTACAATAATTCATGGAATGTGTTGTGTAATATTATTTTGACTGGTTTTTTATAAGCAGTGAAAAGACAGAAAATTTAATCTGACTGAATATCAGCAGCATTTGATATAGTATTGTATGAGAAACTAAAACAGGAATTGAGGAAACTGAGAGTGAGAACAAGATTTTTATGGCAGATAATACCTAGCTGCAGGGCGGACTCAACAACTCCTGTTCGATGCGCCTGTGCTGGTAGGGAGGTTATTTAAGGACCACACTTTGGGCCGTTCTCATACAGATGTTTTCATCAATGACATGAGTACAAAATTCAGGAATGTGTAATATGATTTTCTGGAACACTGATGGGACGTGCAATCAAAATGGAAGAGGGTCAGGGTAATTGGAAGAGACCAGAGATCTCCATATGTGACAAAATTGAAGGATGATGAAGGGTAAAGTATGAAGTGTGAGTTCATGCGCTTGCTCTAATAAAAAGAATTCTTGCTGTAATATGTGAGTCCTCATTTAGAAATAAGAGTGGAAGAAAAAAGATCTGGTGAAATAATTGATCACAGGGTGATTAACTAGCTTGCTTCCATGATGTAAGCATGAACAAAAGTCTAGTGAGTTACATTATTCCAAGGTAACAGGAAAGTATGGGCAAGGCTTTGAAATACTTTGAAATACTCTGAGGAATCCTTGTATCCATATTCAAGACAGATTAATTCAAAAGGAAGATGTACATAAAAACCCTGCAATGTTTGGGGAATTAAGAGTCTGTTTTACAAAGGAGATTCAAAACCCATCTTTCCATTAGCCTGGTAAAACACATGCAAAGAGAAAATATGTTTGCTGTATAAATACAGACCAGAAGGGTCACTTATAAGGAAAAATAAGATATGTTTTAAACAAAAGCCATTCTTGCAATGAGATTAACTTCATTCTATGAATATATTCAGGTTAGTTACAGATTTTTCTGATAACCTGAGAAGTGAGATTTTGGAATATCTTTCATACAAGGAATAAAAGGTCCCAAACAAATTTAAAATTAGCTATATAACATAGAAAGATTGTATGTGAACCTAGTTTTTCACTGAATTTTGGGGTAGGATTTACCTTGTAGATTAAGATATTTAGATGTAGTTATCCAAATGTAGATACATTTGAATTAGGTGTCCAAACTCTTAAAGTCAATGAAGATCTAATTAATACAGTCAGTTGCTCAACTGACCAAATGTAGATGGCCCTTTTGGGATGTGCTGGACTGCACTGTAGATTCCACTGGCTGCAGTGGCTACTGTGATAGTAATTTGGGCACTTTAGTCATGCTTAGATGTGTACATTGTGGGACCTAAAATCACATACCTAAATACACAAGCTAAACCACAAAGTTTCTTCCAAGCCTAGGGAATTTTTTCATTCCACTCTGAAAATATGAGGTCACTAGAAAAATATTACTCCTCTCAGTGAATACACAGAAAATTCTGCAATAGGATTGCTGAGCAAACAGATGGGAACTCTAAATAACAGAAACATTTGCACATGAATCTAAATAAATAGGATATAGCAGCAGCCATACACATATACTTGAAGATTGGGTTAAGTGTTAGTCTTCAGATTTTAAGGATGCATTCTTTACCATTGCCCAGGCCAGGAGATCTGATGTTATGATTACTGAATGTTTGGATACCCCTAGAAAGTAATGAAACTTTAAGAAAAAAGGGAAATCAAACTGGAATACCTTCCAAATGAAATTCGGCTAAATATATGACTTAGCAGTAGTAGGAATATAGTGTTGGAAGGGAACACCTTGGTTCAGTGCCCCTAATGATGAACAATAAAATAAAAATACAGTGAAAAACTTCTTTTAAAAAATGACTTCCAAAGTTTTCTAACAATCATAGCATCCTTTATCGTTGGTGGAATATTTTTCTGTCACATTCTACCTTAAATGTTAAAAACATTTGTGTCTGAGAATCTCTAACTAATGTCCACTTTTTGGTTGTAGGGTTGGCTGGCACTTCCAGATGCAAGGAGGATACAACTTTGCCCCTTTGAAAATGGTAAGTACTGCGTGATTACTCTTTATATGAGTGATTTTCAGCAGGTCCATTAGTATGTCACAATTTAAATTAATCTACAGTGGAAATCATGTATTGCAAAACTTCAAGGAAATCATCATATTGGTTTGTTTTGCTGTGGGTTGATGAAATAACTTTCAGATCAAATAGTTCACTAAGTTTATGCCAACATAAACACTAAGTGACTTTCTAGTCATTTCCTACATTTTCTTAAGTGACACGCAAACTGGCCAGAAAGAATAAAAGGTCAGCTTAGAAATTATGTGACAACAGGGCTTCAAGGAGACATTTGAAGAAGGTGTTCAATATCCAACTTAAAGGAGAGAGCAGGGAGTTGAAAAAGGAGGCTAACTATATCTGAGAGTTCCATGCTTAATGGGAGATTATACACACAAATATTGCAACAATGTCAGAATTTGGTCTGCGATGACAGCTGAAAAAGAAATTGTCTTATTTACACACATATGAAAGTAATTGTTTTACCAGGAAAATAGAAAAAACTATGGCCTAAAAAGTGTTTTATTGTGTTAAGTCCAAGGTTTTGGTTTAAAGCAGATGTAGAGGTACCAGACTTACAAACAGTGTTGATTCATGTCTAGACATCTTGAATAATGTTTTCCCTCTCTCTTTGTGCACAGATACACAGGTGCTATGGGACAATATTGTTTATAACCCATTGACACAAACGCTTGCTTGGGAGCCAGCCTGTCCCATCCTTGTCAAGGTTAACCTGTGCAGGTTCACCAACTCGAATGACCACTGTGAAGATATAGAAAACTCTTTCAAAAATTCTCCTGAGAAAGTAAGAGCTATGTGGATTAATTCGAACTGTGAGATTGAAGGCCATCAGCAAAGGCATAATGTGAAGAGCTAGACTTTGGAATAAGAGCGGTTGCAAATTCCTCTCTTCTTCTCTGATACTTAGAACTATTCATAATCACAGTCTGTTCTTGCACACTAATCACATGATTTATTCAAAATGATCACTGACTCATTATAAAGAAATAAAAAGTGTAGATGACTGGGCAGCTAGTAATGTTTGCTAAATTCTTTGGGGTAAATAGGATCTGCTTTTTATTTATAGTTCATGTCACATTCCCTTTAAAGTAAGGGAGACAGACACATTGGGGGAACAACTCATGCCCAAATAGGCATAATAGGTTGGAGGGATTTCTCTCTGATGGTACTGCCATCTTTTTACTGTCACAAGAGCCTATTGTGATTAGATCAGTTTTAGATGGTTAACATTTAGACATCGAAAATGTACATGAGAAGAAGCTAAATCTCTTTAAATATTTCTGAAGACAACAGTACTTTGGTAGGGCACAACTGTTTTGTAATTAAGATCTTTCTGAAGTGCCTTCCTCAGCCTGGTCCAATGTCTTGAAATTTTGAGTGCTGAAATACTGTGTCCCTTAGTTCTTTCAGCACTTATTTTCTCAAGTTGAAAAGGGTTTTCAAATGCATATGTCTTGAATGGCTTGACACTTCAATCTGAAATCTGAATATACTAAATACTCTGGGTTTTTGAGGTTCATTAGAATTCGTTATATCTTGAAAAGTAAATTTCAGGCTTGCCTGATTTGCTCTTCTGTTGAGAGAAGGCAGTAAACTTAAAGGAACAACTGAAAAGGCAAATAAGATCAAATACAAGATAATAATTTTGAAACTTTTGGATTAATATTATTATTCTGATGAAATGATTGGGGGGGGTGGGACTGACTCAAGACTGTAGAATTCTTTCATGATTAGGAACTCCTAGCCAAGCCTTTAGTGATTGTTCAGATTCACCCTTTATGAGTTTCAACAAAGCTTTGTTCTCAAAAAACCAGATTAATTTAATTTTACATGTGAGTGATCCCTATGGGATTATTCATCTGCTAGTAACAAGTACAACTCATTGCTTGCGGGAGAGAAAAAGGAAAAAAAAAATAAAATAAGACTGAAATGAGGTCTGGCTGGTAATGATTGTATCTGTTACCAGAACAGAATCCAACTTTGTTACAGAGTACGAGTGTTTTTCTGTATTTACTCATTGCATTTAATGGCTAAACATTAATATTAATCATAGAACCACAAGAGTATCCTGAGTTGGAAGGGACCCACAAAGATCATCAACATTCACGGATAGAATGAACTCCCATCTTTTATCTCATTATTTCTAAAAAGTTTGATATTGAATTTTATCCATTTATTGTACTATAACCCTGAAAACCATCTCTGTAGTGTGCGGGAAACCACTGCAGACAGGGCCAGCTGCCCGGTAAAGCCACACAAGGCAACACTGCTATGCATGTGCACTGACTTAGGCACAAAAGCTGCGTCTCTCCTGTGTCAGTGACAATGCTGTCTCCAGGTCTGAGCAGACTCTTCCAGAACTATCTTCTGGGATGTCATTGTAGATGTACCCGAGGACACATGTTATGTTCTCAAAAAATGTTGCAGGAAGGAAGTGTTTGGCCGTGTATTGTGCTCAGTCACTTGAGCAACAGGGTTTATTTAAGTGGGATCACTTATATGTGTAGTAATTCTTTATAAAAGGCTTTTCGTGGCAAAGCCCTTGGTGGGTAAACAGTCATTAGTCAAGAAAATAACATTTTTTGGATTGCTTAAGTGGATTTCTAAAATTCAGCCTACATTTCACTGTTCTGAAATATGGATATGGAAAATTGAAAGATTTCTCAACTGATGGTGGAGTACTTTTGGGTGTATGTTTAAGTGTTCTGCTGGGTTGTTCATGAGTGGCAAATAAGGAGTTGAAACAAGATGACTGTGTAATCAGAATTGTGCACAAGCCACCATGGAATCAATTAATTTAGATCTAATGGGTCAGGCGGACCATAAAAAGTGCTAAATGTTGCAGATAAAAAGAAGCAAATTATTCAGTAATCCAAAGCAGCAGTTGTTTCTAACTATTTTATGTGATTAACGTCCCGGTATGTTTATGAAGTAAATAAACCAGTTCCCTTCTCAGTAATCAAACCATGAAAATTTTGAGTAATTGAATTTCTGAAACCAGTTAATAAAACTAGCTAATGCTGAGTGCTCTGTCTTTCAGCAGGTTAAATATTCTCGTGTGGACACTCACCCAAGACTTTGCATGAAGGTAAAGGGATTTCTTTGTAAAACACATATTAACTTCCCTTTTCCTATCTCTAAAAAAAATGAGCTGCTGATGTTCTATGATCAATATTTTGTTTCATAGCTCTGATGAATGGGAACTAAGAATGAAGGAAAAGTGAAAGATTAGATTAGAAGGTGATTGTTTTGAAGAGCAACAGCAATGATAGCTAGGACAGAGGTCAGATTGTGCCCTTCATTTTTTCTGTTTAAGAAAAGCAGAAAAAAAAAAGGTTTTCGTCAATGCAAACAAAACAACTTAATGAAATAACTTAACATATAAAGTTTTTGATATTAAATATTTGAAAATAAAATTATCAATACAGTACATTTAATGGAATATCTCTTATTAATCTAGCTGAGAAAAAAAAAGCCAAATAAGACTAATACAGGCATATTATTGGTTTTTTTTAGATTACTTTTAAGTCAGTGGAACCAGATGTTTCTGAAAAATATGCATGATTATAAGTAACTGAAGAATCAGGGGTTCTAATTTAATTCAAGGATTGGAAGATATAAAGCAGGAGAGCTGTGAATTAATCTTCTGCAATCGGGGAATGCCTTGATCATCACTAGTTGAATATTTTGCCACAGATTGAAATGAAAAATTCGGTTTTCCTAACAGAGTTTTCTGCTTTCAGTTTACAAACAAACAAGGATCTTGGATTAAATGTCCATTTGCTCATGGAGAATTTCCAGGTAAATATATATTTTTAAAATTGCATAAAATTATACTGTGGAAAATATTAAAATCAGTCACTAGATACAGCTGTCTCGGTAAAGTGAGACGTGTTCACAACACGGTAAATTGTAAATTAAGTCAAAGAGATTTGAAAGGTTGTTACTTCTATGTATCCTTAGTAGATCCAGTGTTCATCAGTATAAAAAGAAACTTGTAGGAATCAAAATAATTACTTGCATATCATTTTATAGCACTTAAAAAATACAAAAAGCTTTTATTTTAGGCATAAATTTTAGAATATAATGTATGATCCCTGTACATCTAAAAATAAGTCTTTTCCCCTAATATCAGCCTGGAAAATGAGGACTGCTGCAGTTGCAGACCAAATAGAAGTTTTCTTCACATCCCAAACCAAGGCACAGTTCTCAGTGCTTGTGTGTAACAGGACACAGATGGCTCCATGTGAATCTCTTGGGATGCCCCAGTCAGTCTCTGTGGTTTGTATATATAATTTCTTAAGCATTGTAAGACTTTTAAACATACCTAACTGCATTCATTTATTATTCCATTTCTTGTTCTGCAGCTTGAATTCATTAATAACCCATGTACATATTGGAACAATTACTGGAACATTTTAAAAGCATGTAGTTGTAATTCTGATCTCACACTGAAACAAGAAATAAATAAAGATCCTGAAGTCAAATGAGTCACATCAAAGGATGTGACTATTGCGTGGAACCTTAATATTCTTTTAATGTCATTTTTGTAGTGTGGTATTTGTATTATGTATATAGCAAATGTTACTTCCAGTATTTCATATATGGGTCACTGATACAACTGACCTAGCAGATCACACATCATGAAATGTAAGACTTGAGGCATCAATCAGTGATGAACTCTAAATGTCACAGCTGCCAATACAAACTCAACACACAAAAAGGGTTCATTTTCAGCCAAATTATCTTTTTGAGCCAGCTGATTGTGTGGCTACACAGCTCCTTCTTCCAGAAAAGCAGGGAAAGAGTGGGAAAAGATTACGGGAGGATGAGATGTCAGTTTCAGGCAGCAGCTAGTCATGAGAGCCTCATTCCTCTCTTGCAACTAAGTCTATGTCTCACACGTTTTCAGGGCAGCACTGTGGTTTGTCCTTGCCTGTTAACCCTGCCTATCAGTAAACTTGTTGACCCAAACTGTGATCTACTGAGAGACATATCTTGAAAGTGAGGTCAAAGAGCAAAAGACTGGCCATGGCATTATTTTTTTAAACAGGAGAATATTAGCAGGATAGATCCTGGTAGCTATTAGGACCACCATGATGAAAGGTATCCTGGTCTGGTTCAGCAGCCAGCTCCTCAGTAGTCTTATGTCCACTGCTAAATACGTGTTCCTGCTGCCTGCCCCACTGACCAGGTACATGAGATGTCATATGATGAATTTTGAGAAATTTAAGAAATCTAGATGTTGTGATTTGAATTGTTACTCCTGACTGTGCCTATTGACTTCATTCTGCTGTAGGGGGATGTGCTTTAGAAGACACAGGCATAACTCCTCCATCTGTCCTCTCTTTAAGATATATTCCAGCTGTACTTATCTGCCACTAAATGCAGGGACACAATGCAACTCTGTCTTTTTCAAGTATTTGCGATACTTCTAGTGAGAAGGGTGCACATACCAGGGGTTAGCTGATAACCAGGGAGCAATGAACAAGGATTTCTTAAACATAATGGGCTGGAGACTGAATGATGCATTTGTTTTCTAATGAATCAGTTTAGATCATTATTGCACCTCTGGTGCTGAATGTAACAGAGCAGCTGTTAAAAGCAGAGTTTTCCCACTCAGCTCAGTCTGAGGACGTGTAAGTGGAAGATGATAACTTGCTCCTCTAGGACATCCCAGAGCTGAATAATCATGATGAAAAGCCTGGGAAAAACCAGCTATCCTAATCAACACAGACCACATAGGGCATTGGTGTTAATATCAAGAGTCTGTCCTAATGGGAAAAGGTGTCTGGAAAATGCTGTATTACTGGCAGAGATGGAGATCTGTACGGTAGAAGAGTTGTCAACACTCAGGGAATGTCCAGTAGCACTTCCCTTCAACCTGTCTATTTCACATGAAATCTGTGGAGTTTATACTTTCTGGTTTTAAAGGTTCCCTCTGGTTTTAAATTCCCTGTGTGAATTGCTAAGTGGAAGGGGTAATAGTGGAGCACCAATAAATCACAGCTAGGTGTTGAAGTGTGTGTTTCATGAAGGCACTGATGCATTTAAAAATGCTGTTTTCTTCCCTGTGGTACCGAGCTGTTATGTTGTCTGCTACTGTGACAGAATGGGACTCCACATAAATGACATACAGTTCCTGTCTCAACACCATGAGCAGTATACACAATGACCTAACTCTGTGTTCCCATAAACCCATGCTGAACCTCTAACTACTAATTCCTCTTCAGTTGTGATTAAAAAATAATATATTCACCTACTTTGCCCCAAATTAGTAGTTTTCCACACTGAAGAGAGTGGTGTAGGCTTCATAGCTATTGGTGGATTAACAGACATTATTCTGAGGACAAACCATAATCAATCAAATATTAAATGTCAAGCCAGTCATTTAGGACAATTTTACCCTAAGGCTCAGCTTGTTCTCTGCATACAATGGGATGGGAAGTCCAGAAGAGCTGCAAAGACAGAGTCATTCCTTCAACTCATACACCAGGGAAAAGAAATGAAGATGGTGTGAGGAAGCAAACAGTGGGGGGCAAGTATCCTCCTTATGATGCTCCATAAACTGCAGTAGCAATAGCCCTCTTCTGGTGCTGCCACACTGTGCTTGGCAAAACTGCACCAGCTGCTTATGGTCATTGAGATCTGGGGTTATCCCTGAAAATAAATAACCTGCCATTAATTTTCTAACACAGCAGAATATGTAGCCTTATTGGCAACCAAAGCAAAGAGCTGGAGAGACACAGTATGTTTTCATTGTTCCAGGGCATGGAAAATAGTTTTTTTCAATTTCTTTTTTTTTCTTCATTAGGGAGATTCTATTTCAATCACTATGTCACAGGAAATGTGTGGGTCTACAATTTGTATTCAGGTATGTGTCTTGCTTTTGCCAGGTACCCTGTACAAAATAAACTAATAAACAAATCATTAAAACACCAAACAGCTACTCTCACTGCTTTCTCCTCCCAGCTAAATCTGATTACTGTGCAAATCAAGTTGGCAAAGAGCATTATTTATAGCTTGGTGTGCTGCCACCACCTCTCTTTGAGATGACATTAATTAACTGAGAAGTTGCTTGCCGTGATCTTTCTCCTTTGTCAGTGGCAGATAAAAGGATATCAGCAGGATTTTGCTAATTCTGTCTTTATATGTTCCTCCATAAAAAAAAGCTCCAAGCTATCAAAAGATCCAAATAAATAATAGATGAATTTTGAAAAATTGACATTGACTAGAAAAGGTGAGGCATAGAGCAAACAGCACAGAAAGTGCATGATATCCTAGAATTAGCACTCATGAAAGTAGAATTGAGGAGATTATTTCTGACATTTCTGCACACTATTTCCATAGCTGAACTTTAAGACATTTTATTAAAAGGAAATGAGCAGGAAGCTAATAGGTTTATTCCTCTCTGGAGTTAATGTTCTCAGCAGACACTGAGTGAAACAGAACTGATAGTGGAGCTCTGAGTAGCTGCCCTGGAAGGCCCTTCTCAGCTTCACTTTCTGCTGCTGGGAAGAAAGAGGCAAGATGAAAGTAAGATTGGCAAGAGCCTTTTGAGTAATGAGAGTAGTTGTTCTTTCCCTAGTGAGGAATGAAATTTGGTGGTAAGACTGATATTTTCCTTCATTAATTATTTATTTTTTAAATAAGACATTATCTGTCAGACAACAATAACAACAAAAATTATGATTAGCTCTATCATTTAGAGACCTAAAAGTGATTGCAACTCGATATATATAGACCAGCAATCTCCCTATGTGTTTATTTAAAAACATATTTAAAACGCGGTCACTTGAGTAAACTAATAAAGCAATCTCATTTTGTCAACACAAGTGTTTAATAACAGTTCTGCTGAAATGGGAATAAGCCTCAATTCTTTATTTTAAAAGGGCTGGAGAACAGATGTAGATTATTCAGTTCCACTGCAGATCTGTGATACCTACTGTGGTAAGTATGCATGATAACAAAAGAAGCATTGGTTCTTGATTCGGTAGAGAAGAACATTTCAGGTGAAGTGTGTTTTCACTGGGGAACTGAGGTGGGATTCACCCGCCTGAATGTAGGTGTGTGCATGAGAGCTAGATATCTCAGATTCCTTTATAGACAATGGACCCACAAACCTTCTGAGCTACTTTAATTAGCACTGCAAGGGCAACTTGTGTGGCTTGTGCTGCTGCTTCTGCTTCCTGGGTGAATTTTCCCCGTGCCAGATTCTGTGTGTCACACCTATATTTACCTTGCTATTAGTACTTGAGATAACTAATTAAAAACTCGCCTTAGCAAGAGGCACATAGTGCTGCCATTGCAGTGACTGCAGCACAGTCCTGCTGTCAGTTCCCTACCTCTTCAAGTGGAACAGCAGCGCTTCCCTCACCCTCCCAGCAAGCGGAAGTTTGCTTCTGGATATTATTATTATGATTTGAGGTACACTCAGATACACTATGGAGTCAGAATATTCTGAAATCTCCAAGTCCTGAAAGTAAGGTGTTGTAGAAGTTAGTGAGTTCAGAGCAAACTAAGGCTGTGGGGTTTATGGTGAGGAGTACAGGAATGGATTGACTAATTTAGAAACAAAAAGTCTGAAAGGAATTATGCTGAGAGAAGCCTCAATCTGAGCATTGCCAAAAACACCTCCCCAAACTGACACAACCAACCAACATCCCCTTCCAGTTGACTGCAAATACATTAAGTCCTGTGACAGATTTTCCCTGTTATCTAAAAGGACCTGTCAGTTAACTACAGCTTTAGACTTGAAATCCTGATAATAAAAAGAAGGGAGCTTGAATTTGTAGTCTGAATGTAGTTCCCTGTGCAATCATTTGTGTAATGCCAGTTCAGGTTTCTTCCCCACTGAAAAACTTCTAACAAGCCCACTCAAGATGAATAAATTAAATAATCAGAGTGTTGTGATTCATACAGTGTGGATGCATTTTCATTTTTCATGTTTTACATTTAACAAATGCAGAGTGCGACAAAAGCATGTAAAATAATTAAAAGCTCTAGAGATGGCAGTCTTGGAATTTCCCTGCACCTCACAGTAGGAGAGATTATGTCTGTGTAGTAAATGAAATTAGTAGAACATCAAAAGCTGATTAAAGAACTTTTTGGGCATAATATTTGATTTAAGTGTTGAACATTTTGTCATAAGTTTCTTTGGTTGGTTGGTTTGGCTTTTTGTTTTGTTTGTATGCTTGTGTGTGGGTTTTTTGTTTTTTTTTTTTTTTCTTCTGATCAGGAATTTGTGGAGATTCAGAAAAAATAAGAGAAATTGTGCACTTATCAAGAATATTAGAACTGTAACATGTCAACACTATGTTTATTGTATATTAACCTTATGCTTTATGGATTCTGACATAACTTATGTTTTTGGGATAATGTGATCCACATTAGTTGGTGGATAAATCCATCTCTATCTGGGGACCAGCGTTCCCAAAACCTCCTTCTAATGTTAAATGTGCATGTAAAGTATTACCATTAAGGATACCAAGCAGTGTCAGTGTGTCCAAAAGAGTCATGATGTTATTAAGAAACAAGATTCCAGTCATAACAATACCTATTATAAAAAAAGTCAGTGTGTCTAACCATCAGGAAGGCTGCTCTCCACCCAGGCTTCAAGAAGAGCTGTCTGGCATGTAGAATTTATTACTCTACAACAGACTGCATTTTTCTATAGTAGCTGTGCTTGGGGAATTACAATAGCTTGGTCTTGTTTGCTCTACAATGATGGAAATGGGAAAATAACATGTTGTTTTTCTTTAATTTGTATTTAATAGCATTGACTTGGAGGCAAAAATTTGTGTTCTTTTTAAATTTTATATTTCCTCTGACCACTTTTCTGGGTTCTGTTTAATAAAGTCAAGCATTTTAAGACATTATTTCACCTATAAAATAAGAAACTTATGTGTTTTGTATGAAAAAATAACCCAAATCAGTTACTGTGAGAATAAATATGTGAATCATAATGAAAACAAATCGGCAACCTATATTTTAACTTGTTCCTTCAGGTTTTCATGGTCAGTCATACAGTGATGGAAACCCAGCAAAGGCCATGACACACAGGTATCCATCTCATGTACAGTTTACATCTGTGGGAATGTATGTTGGAGTTTTTAATCTTGAAACCATACCATTGGCCTTGCTACAGGAAGAGAAGGAATATCTGAATGAATTTTGTATATAGCTAGAAGGAATATTGGGTTCTTAACTCTCCCTTTCCCACTGAAGACATTCCTTGTTTGTGTGCTCCCTCTCCTCTTGCTTTCTCTCTTTGCCGTTTAGTCTGGAATCAGAGGTCTACTGCTAAAGTGAGAAGAAAGGGAGGCAAATAACCAGTGGGAGTGAGAAGTTTGTGAAGTAAAAAGGCAACCTTTGAGAGCCCTGAAACAAACTCAGATCTGCTGTGCATGATATTCACATTATTAGCACCTGTCCCCTGCTTTCTCACTGATGTTTGCATGCAGATCAGGTCCCTCTGTGCTCTCACTAGTTAGACATGTCTGCTCCGCTGTTCAGTGCTGCTTCTTACTGCCACAGTCCTTTTTACAAAACACCTCTCCTAGGCTATAGACAAATCAGTAATTAATGCAGCCCATGGAGGTATGATTTGGTAGACCCATAGCCCTTAAAAATTGTCTTCATTTAAGGATACCTTTCCAAGCCAACCTAGAAGAGTGGGAGCAATCTAGAATTCCAGAGAAAATAGAGATGGAAAAAGCACTGTTCAAAGACGGGGAAAAGATGCAGCCTTGCAAAAGCTGTGCAAATAATGTGGTTGAGAAGGGGCTACCATCCTTGCTTTGAGGCAGTCTTTAGCTTTTCCCTTGTCAGAAGATACCCTTCGGAACAAAGTATCCTGGTTTTGTTTATTTGCTCATATGAGCACTGTTTGAACTGTGACAGTCAAGTACACAAGCTGTGGACAAATGGTTAGATTTGTTATTTTACACCAACTATATATGAATGCAATGAACCTTTTCACACTTTGGAGAAAATAACCTCACAACAATCTTCTTTCCTCTTCTGTTTTTCCCCTAGGATGAAGAGTGTGCAGTCCTTGCACTGAATTAAACAATATGTTTTCAAAGTTTTCAGTATCTTCTCAACATTGTATTTTGGCGCAACTTGCAAATCTTGTCTAACTGGTCATCTCTCATAATAGTAGTTTCTAATTACTGTGAGATTATTCTCACGAGTGAAGAATGTAGCAAGTAGAGCCTACTCTAATATGACAAATTCAGATTATGATTTCTTATTTCCCAGTATTTCAAAACAAAAAATATGTCTTAGAAAATCAGGACACATTCCCCATCTAAAGTAGTATTTTATATATAAAACATGCTATAAATGAGTACTTTCATAGTACTTTGTGTACCTATAGAATAAGTATTTCAGATTTTCTTGTTTGCAACCTTCATTTTTAAACCATAAACAAGTTTTTGAGAAATGAAGAATGGAGAAAGTTTTCTCAGCTTTGATACATTATTCTTCTTTGCAATTTCCTGTCTTGATTTGCTCATGCCATTCTGATGATCTCACCATCACAGACCATATTATTTAAGTATATCTAACAACTGCTTTCTGTGTTTGCATTTGTGTTTGACTTGGAGATAATTTTCCTATTTGTCTGAGGTGGGACTATGTCTTTGGTTTAATATCTATTTAAAACTGTCTAAAACTGGAAATCCAATCTAGAAGGAAACAGTTTAATGGAAATAGTGAAAATATTTTTTCCCCATTATATCATTATTTATACTCAATTGTTCAGGATAATATTACACACTGTAGTGATTATCAAATATTTGGCCTTTATTTCACTGAATAGTCCTGTCAAACATCCTTCCTGTTGTGTAACATGGGAATAAAGTCAGCTAAAAGATGATTAATAGCATATCCTGAAACCATGTGGAATTGATCATGTAAGATCAGGAATATGGGTTAGGAGTATCTGGAAAAAGAAGCTGATCAATAAAAACTATTTTCCATCTAAATGTGTGGTGTTTTTTAATTTGTTTGTTTTGTTTTGTTTCAAGACATTCATTGAGACATTTACAGAGTATGATATAAGAGACATATGCACTGTGTTGAAACACAAGATTTCTTGAGGTGCCCTGGACAGGACAAGTTCTTCTTGACTCCTTTCATATAAAAGCTTTATTGTTTAGACTGCATATCTATTAGATCTAGTCTCATTCCAAGCAGTGCTGCAGCCAAAAGCAGAGGTGGAAGGGCAGCTTTTCTGAAGCACTTAGTCACTTTCTTTGTGAAGCTGAAGCTCTGATCTATCCAGACATCTGCTTTTCCTCTAATACCTTTCAGGCTGCTGCCAGACACTTGGTCATCCAGCTGCGAGAGCATTATAACACTTATCTTCATTTTCTTCCAGTGGAAAAGTCTTTCCTGCAGGAAACGTTGATTTGTACAGAGTGATTTTTATTGCAATGATGTCTGTTAAGATCAATTTTATGAATATGTCTTCAGACTGAAAATGAATTAAAATGATAAAGGTGTATCTAAGGCTAAGGCAAAACCACCATTGGAAGAACCACCTCGAATGACAAGATCATCTGAAGCAACAATAGCTGTACTAAGCTCTATGCTTTCAATGAGAAAGTCCTGTTTCAGCTGCATAGACACTCAATCTCTTGCACTCTATCATCCCTTGCTGGCTGCAAAGAGAATATGACCAATATACCAAAGAGAATATGACCAGAGAATACGAAATCCCTCTGGTCATATGAAAATTTGGATGGTGGACGTAGCAGACATGTCACCTAACCTAAAAGTAAAGAGTTCATCTGAAGACTGTGGTGTAGGCTCCCATGATGGCCACTGCAGAGAGACAGGTAGTTTCCAGGCATAATTCACTCTGCTTGGATACTTGTTTGAAAGGGAGCCTAGGCAACTTGACCTACATGCTTACCATTACAACCTTCCTGCTTACGGCAAATGTTTGCAAATAATCCTTAATAGTATTTCTATACTTTGGCTCAGGTCTGCCTGTTTGCATTTGTGTTGTGAGAAAATTGCTGGTAGCTTTTCTGACTGACTCCCAAGCAGATCTGTACGAGTCCTTTTCCAATACTCAGCTTCAGGCTAGCATTGCCTCTTCTAATTACAAAATTCCTGCTCCCCCTGGGGCCAGCTCTTCCCGCTCTCGCAGAGGGTGACTGGACCACCACCACATTTGGAAGAAGTTCCGCTCAGGTACGGTATTTTCTAGTGAAGTTACAGCCTCTACTGTTCTTGTGACTTCATAGCTGCAAAAGTAAATGTGTTTAAATTTTTTCACAAGACATTTTAAACACTGGTAGGTCAATCCTGAAAGAAGGTGGTACTAAAATCTTTCCCAACTCTAAAAGTATTCATTACACTCTGCTGACCATTGAGATGTTTTCTTTTTCTCACCCAAAATATGCAACAGTTTTGCAATATTGACCAATGCACAAGTAACCGTGTTGTAGCAATAGTAAAATGCAAAAATCCCCTACGTGTTGCCTATAGACTTGGCTAATTCTCTAGAACCTCCACTCCTTTGTTAAAGGAAATTCCCTTTTTGCTTATTGTGGGCCCTGTCCAATCACCCTGTTTTGAGATAACCTACATGTATTTGTTTTGCATTTCATATGTACATTCTTACTATTATCACAGAGCACCAATGTTCCAGTTCTTCTGAGATATTAGCATGTACCAGAATATGATTGAGATATAGCAAAAACACTGATAAGTTGCTTTTTAGTTATCTTTTTAAGACTTCCTATTATGTCTAGTGCATTGCACAAACCTGAAACTAACATTTAAATTTAACACATAAATTAGAATAGTTTTGTTTTGCTTACTTAGAGACTTATTTTCTTGCTATGCTGACATGTGGTCTGGCATGGAAACCAGCCTGGTGCTGCTGCAATATTCTGGATGTCTTTATTTGCAGTAGTAGATACATTTCCTTGATATCAGCAAGTTACAGCTGAGTGCCATGCTTGAATTCCCACATGCCTCATTAGAGAAGCTGTGTATTCACCAAGTTGTAACAACAGCCACAGCAGAACAAGTCATGCTCTGCAGGCTGTGTTCCTGACATGTCTTTTTTTTGGACTTGTGATAAACTGCTTCAAGGAAATAAATGGGAAGAGAAATAATGACTACTTTCGTAGGGTTATTTTACTGCTGATTTCACTTCCTGGACCACAAAATCAGGCATTTGTGAGCCAGCAGAAGGGAAGCAGCCCAGCTCTAGGGGAGTGCAAACAGTTCTGCTCGTTAGGTCCTTAGCTGGCAGACTGACTGAATTGTCATACCTGACAATACACTGCAACCTGAACACACCTGTGCTTACCAAACAGAAGGAAATGTACTTGCTTCAGTTTAGTGTGAAAAGTTCCCCTTACTCATATCCTGTAACAGCTGGCCTCAAAAAATGGTGACTTATCTTGTATCTCACATCCCCTGTAAGTTTTTTTATTGTATACAGAAATATCCAGAAAGCCCTCTAGTGCAACCATATAAAGCTGCCGTGTTCAGTGCAGTACTGGAACAAGTCCAGTAGCAATGATGGGAGCTATTCTTCCCATCCTCCTGCTGATTTTCTACCACTTAAAGTCACTGCTGGTATCACTGACTCATATTTTGCAGGAATAGGCCCTTTCATGCGGCACTAAGTGCCATTTTTGAAAAACTTTAACTAAATGAAAAAGGGTAAATTCTGGTATTGGATCCACAAACACTCTAAAAGTTATTATTTTCTAGGAACCATCAGACAGATTAACTCTCCATCTTATATAGGTCTAAATGATTTCTTAATATATAGCTGATACAGTAAAACCAGTATAGCTTATCTATTATGTAATAAACATAGAGAAACAGATGTAATTTCTCTAGAGTGCTTTTTTAAATAGGTGAAATTTGTCAGATATATTTTCTATCATTGACTGCATTCTAAAGAATGAAACCTAAACCATCCTCTTTTAAAGCTGTGTAAGTTCCTATCTAACTTCTAAAAGTCACTTTCAATATCAGTTGTGGATGGGATTGTGTTCCCTATTGCTGTCTCCATGAATGCTACATGGTTTTGCACCTTTCCATATCATAGCCAATAGAATAAAAAAACTCTTTCCTTTGAGTTGATAACCACTATTCTCATATATTTCACAGGTTCTGTTGTCTGACCACACACTGCAGAGATTTTCAAGCTTTGCTTACATTGCTTATATGCATTCAGAAGCTGGATTTGTGCTTGATGAACAGTTTTGGCACAAGAGATTCCCTGATGGGATGTGTTTGGAAGAAGAAAGGATGAAAAACAATGAGAATGCCCAGAGATAGGATGACTAGATGAAAGATGGGGAGAATGTACTTTGAGTCATCTATGGGCACAGGTAGGGAGATGCACTCAGAAGGGAACTGTATATGGAGCCTGCAGAAGGAAGCCCATAAAGGATGAAGAATGATGTGGACATGCAGAAGTCAAGGCAGGGGGGACTGGAGGGGAAAAAGACTGTGAGGCAGGAGAGGGAAGGGGGAGGCGAAGTTGGCCAGCCCGGGTGTGATTCACATTCCTGACTCACAGCTACTCCCACTCACAACCTTCAGGTAAAATGGGAACACAAGTGCAGAGTAACCACGGATGTGCTGCTCTGCACCCAATATATACATTTTCTCTACCTGGTTGCTTCTCACCTTCATCCCTGTTATATTCTATCCAGTCCCCTTCTTCATAGGGCACAATGCCAGAATGAGCGGGAGGCAAACTGACCTAGAACCACTCTGTAAAACACGGAGTCGTCTTCAGTGAATCTATGAACTTCTTATCTGTGGGACTTCACAGTTTGTCAAGTCCTCAACCAGTCATCTTACAACACCTTGTGGAAACAGCCTGTCATTTTTATTCCTTTCTTCAGTAATAACAGTCCTAACAGTGGTGAGAGAAAGCAAACGTGGTTCAAACAAGAGGAGAAACACTGAGGTGCACAACAGCCACACACCTTTGAAAGTCCTTTCATGACCATTTTCCCCCTTAAAACTAGTGAAACTTCATAGAGATTTTTTTTTTTTTGCATTATGTCAGTTTCCCTTTATTTTTTAGAAGTAAATTTTCCCTTTCTTTAGTTACTTAATATTATAATGAATCTTACAGCATTGGACTTCTGTGGCAGTCAGCTTCCTTTCAGGTGACTCTTCCTCTTCTGTTCTCTGTTCACATTCCTTGTGAAATCCAGAATGTCTTTTTACATCTGTAGTTTTCACTCACTGTTTTTTTTCTGCAAGACCCAGGCCAGCTGAGAGCCTTCACATCGGACTGCTGCCAGCTCATTCTGGAAAGGCATGGTTCTCTGTATGTCTGCAGATACCACTATCATAATAACCCTTGAATGTTCTTTTGTCTACTCTTTGTTCCTTATCTGTGCCCTACAATGAACCATAAGTGCCTGAATGTTTCAGAATATTCCTAAACCTTACAAGCATTTTCTCTCTGTGTTCTAAGATGGCTGAGTGTATAGCCAACTCCTGGAAGTCACTTAACTATATCTGTGTGGGAATATGGCTAATCTAAAAAGATTTACTGGAAGTAAATTGGATAGATTGACTGATTAGCACTAATGTGTTTTCCAGATTGAGGATAACTTGCTCTGGCCAGGTCAGAGCATGGACAGCAATCCGGTATCTGTTCTCACTTTTCTATATAAACAAAAAGCCAGCCTTTTTTTCTGGACATATATTCTGTAGTGTTATTTGAGATGTGTTTCCCAAATTCATGCTTTTTGTCTTGGCTTATTTAAGGTATGAGACTGAGCTAAGCCAAATGAGCTACCTCATTCACGGTTCCCTCCTTCAGAAACTCAAGCTGAGGCTATGCCAGAAAACATATATAACCAGAAAAAATATGCCAGAAAAAATATCTAACCTGACTCAAATCCTTTGTCACATTTCCAGGCAGCTGACTTCTGTGGTGTTTTGTGACCCTCAAGTTTCTTTCTAGAGGCACATTTCTAGTTCCTTAAGGCTATGCTACAGAAGATGTTTATTTGTATGCCCTAAGATGATCAGATTTTTATCCGCTTCTACGGCCAGGAGAACATTCAGCAAAAAAAACCGGTTGTTGCTGTGTTACAGCATATATACAACGTAGTCTGCTTGTGCAGACTAAGATTTACTCCATGAAAAACATCGCAAAGATAATATAGATGTACTGGTGAGGCCTATTTATTATTGCTTGGTGCAGAGACATTGGGTATCACAGGAAATAGCTGTACAAAAATTACTGCTGTTGTGTCACTGCCTTGGATGAAAGAGGATTCTGTGATTCCTGAATGGATGCTCTGCTGTACTCCAGCTTAGCAATGCTCTGTTTCCAATACAAGAGAAAAAGTGGACACTGTGTTTGAAGAATGTACCATGTGTGTTTCTGGTATTTTATAAGACCCAAACACTACAAGCTAATTTATTTTGGGTTCTCACAAGATTCTCTTTCTCCAGAAAAGACTCCAATATATTCTTTGCAGCTCACAGAAATGAAAAACCATTGCACAAGTCTTTAATGGAGATAATTCGTGTATGATACAGGGTAGCAGCATTCCCTTTATGTATTTCTTAAGGTTTGTAAAGAAATGGCTTTTAAATGTAAGGCAATTATATGGAATTCTGAAAAACTACAGCAAAGTGGGAGAGTCACTTAAAGAATGTTCATTGTAATATAATTCATAACCACAATTCCCTATGTCTAATCTGACAGTTGTGAATTTTTGTGAAGGGTGTGTGCTGTTCATGTGGGTGAAGTGTGAGACAAAGGGAGACAAAGAAAGAACATTGCAAGGAACTTTCTCTTGTGTATCATCTGCCCTGTGAACCACTGCCTGACAGCAACAATTTCTATGCCTGCCAGAAACAATATTGTTCCCTGCCCACTCAGTATTGTCACGAAGAGAAGAGATATCGTCTGCTTGAGGAAAGTATGCTTTGGATCTGTAAGTCATTGGTAGTGTAGTAGTAGATCCCAGTCAAATATGGATTCCATTTTCCTTTTGTATTACTTTTTGCTTGGTGATATGTGCAACACTATTGAGTGTCATTTCCCAGAAGCACAAAACCTCTTAATTCTTCTATGAAGTTCAGTGATTCATTTCTAGGTAAATGGAAACCAAGTTTTTAGACTATGATGCATCTGGAAAAGCTTTTGAAGTTGGATAATTATAGGTTTATTTCAGAGAGAACAAATCACATGCATGAGGAATCAAATCTATTTCTCACTAGGCAAATTTTAATGGGCTATGGATCAGAACATTATAAGCTTCCATGCTTTTGCTGTCATCCTTGCTTGTTCCTCTAAAGCCTAAAATTTATGTCCCCTTTGATACCACTCAGGGCAAGATGCTGTTCTGATATTTTGTGGGGTTTGCTACCTTTTCATCATGTCCCATGGATAAAGATGTTCCTCCTTCAACCATGTTGCATCTCATGATGAGACAATCTGCTTCCCTTTGTGCCATGTCCAAATCAAATCCATCTCAAGGGAGGATTGTGAGGCTGGAGCTAGAGGCACACATTCCTATTTTGCCATACAACAATGTATTTTCTCTCCTGTTCATGGAGCCCAGATGGTTGACATCTGGGAAAACTGAGGGTGAGGAGCTGGAAGAAGCAAAAAATACTGTCTGAGGAAAGCAGGAAATCACCGACAGTTAAATCTTTTCCTCTGTAAATCCCATCCTTCCCTATCTGATGCAGAGCACTCCAAACCCAATCTGGAGGGGTTAGCCAGAAGCGGGTTAACCAGGAGCAGAGCTTCTGAGCCATTCATTACTTTCTCCACATTTCTATCCAGTCACCTAACTTCGTGTGAGCACATATGAGAGTTTGTACTCCGTCAGATCAAATGTTCATCTAGCTTGTACTCTGCCTTCAACAGGTACGTCTGCATTTCTTAGGAACTTAATAAATGAATTATTCTTGTGTGTTTAGTATCTCTGGAAGGGCTTTTCTTATACAAATTTACCTAAGTGTTTTGTTGAACTCATGTAAATCTCATATTTTCTATTTCTCATTTTGTTAAACTGCAGAGTTTAAGCAGGTGATGTGTGAATTATCTGTCTTTGCTTTAAACCATAGTGTCACCAGCCACTATGACATTCACTGAGCTCTAATGTCCCCTAGTTAATGTCAAAAGGAACAATGAACTGTTTCTTGGTACTTATATTCTCACATTCCCAATTCTTTATTGACTTCTATGTTATCTTCTCTTGATCTTCTTGTCACTTTGAAGAATGTCTATTTAGTGATTCTTTATATGGCAATCACTTTAACTGTATACAGTATTCAAAACATGAAAGCTTATGATTTTATACAGTGGCATAGAGCTGTTCTGTCTTGTTCTCTCTTTTCTATCTAATAATGCTGACAACTACCTGCCTGTTTTTAACAAGTACTTCTAAGTACTCAACTGTTGGCAACATGGAACTCTTAGAAAACCAAGATCTCAACCCTTAGTGCTAATGGCTAAATCAGAATATAGCACTATAGTACAAAAAATGTGGCTCTATGCTTTCTTCAGACCCTGTTTCTTGTAGACTGGACAGAAGAGACAGATGCTTCATTAATACTCCTTCAACTAAGGAAATTCATAAGGAAAAATAGACAACTGCTGACACTTCCCTTGCATTACACTGTTCTTGGTAACACTTCCATGAACATTAATATGCCCTATGCCAATCTGCAGGGAAGACCCAGCCAGAGGATGTTCACTCTTTAGTGGGATGTTTGTACAGCAAGGAGGTTGCTATGTGTGGTATACATGGTGTGGCCATGCAGTCTCTACATAGCTGGGTTTAAAGGGAAAAGAGTGCTCTAGTCCAAATCACTTCTGCAGCAGGCTGTACCTGACTGTATCATATATGGACTATAAAATTTTTCTGCAAGATAGGCAGCTTTGGAAAAGTTTTGCAACCTACTCATTAGGGTAAGGTTTTTTCCATGAATTTACCAAGGTACTGTGAGCCAGCACAGGACACATTCTACATTAATTAAGGCTCATGGCAGGAGTGGTGATGGTGATGTCAATGGTGTTTTCTGTAGCTACAGAGTTAGAATTGTTTTTTCCCCACCAATCACTTTATTTATCAGCATTGAGAAACACCTACTGTGGTGTTCCCCCACTGCCTTTTACCCTTTTCCCTGTTAAATCCTGGCCACCCCCTCAGGTTCCTCCTATTGGTGTCTGAGGGACCCCAACTCTGCCTCTCCCGGATCCCCGTAAAACTCCAGACCCTCTGCCTTCCCTTCGCCATTGCTCCCGGAGAGCTGAATAATGCCATGTGAATAAAGACTTTCTGTGCTCTCCTTGTGGAGGCCTCTTCCACCCCTTTGCTGCTGTGTCGTTGTGGAGAGCAAGATGCCTGAGCAAGCCATGAGGCTCCCTGGCCGGTGAGGGCCCCATGGTCCATGCTTTCAGAAGGAAGGCTTGGACCACGTGGACCCTGACCGGGCTGGGCAGAGACACTCTCTGGCACTGGCCGCTCATTGCGGCTTTGCAAAGGAAGCCAGCAACGCAACAACCTTCCATTTTATCATCAGCTTCTCACTGCAAAACCCATTTGTAATTTTTTATATTCAGCTTGAATACCTTAGGCTCAAGGTACAATGTTTCTACTATTAGCTGAATATTTTACAAGCATATCGAATGGTTAAGAAACCAACATGTAGCAGTAAAAATGTACATCAGTATTTCTTCTTTAATTGCTGGATACCTTTTCCATGGCTTCTATCTCATCCTCATATTTTTCTCCCTGGAGATATCATTGTCTTCAGACAGATTGTTAATAGCACAGCTTGGGCCAAAAGTGAAAACTGTGGAATTACATTGCACTTATTTGCAAGTAGCCATGGACTACTGCAAAGGGAAGTGATCCAAAGGGAAGTGCTCAGCAGTGAATGATACATCTCCCTGTATTAATCTCTTAATTTATGCAAAGTAGTGTTGGATTAGTCTTTCTCCTTCACCTTCTCAGCTGTGATTTTTATCAAGTGTTTCTTAACAGCTGCGTAGGTTTAGCCTTCATTTGATTAATTGTGAAAAACTGAACATAGCTTTTAAACCACAATGATTGCTAAGGAAAGAATGGACTAACCCTTGGGCCTAGGCTCAAGTCTTGCTGCATTTCGGAGTCTGATGGGGAAACTTCAACCTGTGCTTCAATGTACTTCCACAATTGCTTGGTTCCTCTGAAACTGCATCACAAAATTCTCCACACAAGATCCAGGACACTTAGTTATCTGCTTGTTTGTTTTTCCTTTAATTTGTCTGTTCATTCTTTGGCAATCTTGACAAATCTCTTTGATTTTCCAGACAGTCCATTTGGAAAACCTTCCAGATGGCATTGCTCTGTGTGTTCTCAAGGCCCAACAAGACTCCTCAGCAGCAATTCAGCTTCTCTTTCTCTTACAAGTGACAAAGAGAAGAGGAAACGGGGGCCTTCCCTCTCTTGGTGCACTGGATTACTGAAGGCTATGATGTGATGGTTTGGAAATTACCTTATCCAGTAGCTTAGTCAGTAGGAGGTGAAGCCAGGTGATTGCCAATGCCAATTTGTGTTTGAGCTCTGGTACTGGCATTTTATACTGCCCTGTCTCCACAATTTGGGACTTAGGCAAATCATCTTTTGGGTCTGAGAGAAAAGAGGAGGAGAAAGAGGAACTCCAGTCTCCTTGTGCAATAGTAAATGCAAAGCAGGGTCTTAAGGTACAGTGAGGAGAACAAACAAGGCTGGGAACTCCCTCTGGGGACTGGTAAGACTGAACTTCAATGCAAACTTGTGATGATCAACACCCCGACACTGATGTGTCTCTGAGCTGCCTTTGTGTCTCAGTAACACGTGGGAAGGAGGAGGATTCCTTGGTTGGAGCCCAAGAACTGGCCCCGGAGCATATGGCTGTGCTGGGATACCTGCAAAGGCAGCACTGCAGTTCTGTGGCAGTGACTCTTGGGCAAGTGGGGAGCGCAACATTTTGGCCGAGTGTGCCAGAAATAGACTTCAAAACCTGGTGTCTGAGCCAGATTGTATGTTGAGAGAACTGTGTGCCAGAAAAACATCTCTGAAGCATTTATTTGGAAAAGAGTATATAAAATAGGTAGATGAAATGCTCTGCCTTCCTGTTCTAACATGCATTTCATAAAGCAAGCGTGTGCACATACAATGTAGGTTAAACAGATGAGGGACAGGGGGCAGGCCCAGGTGTGGCTCTGTTTCGGCTGCTGCTCATTCCAGGGGAGAGCTGCTCATCCTGAGGTGGAAGGATTACTCTGGGGGTGACTTCCCTGCTGCTTCACAGGAAAAGAAATGTGAGTTCATGAAAGAAAATGAAAGCCACTTACAGATTAATCTGTTATATTCTATTGTTTCATGGTATTTGTTCCTGAGAATGATTTTTCTCATGAAAATGATGGCTTTGCCATGATGGCTGCAGGGCTTTGTGGCACTTTCCATAGATTTGGCTCTTTTCATTTCCCTAGTGTTACTCCACGTACAGCTTTCAGAGGAAAAATGGGCACAAGGCTGTGAACTGTCACAGAAGTTTTTGTGAAGCTTGAAATCCACAGTTCCTTTTTGCTTTTTTTTTCTGACAAGGCAGCTAAGCAACTTTTTCACATCCCTTTTGTTTCTCATGTTTCTTCAGACACCCATTTCCCACCCACCTCTATCTATCCTCAGTTTCCTTTTCATGATGCTTCTGTTTCAGCTTCAGGGCTCCAAACACATTTTTTTTCAAACTGAACACTTAACCGCAGTCAAAACAGCAAGTGCTGCCATTTTCTTACCTCACAGATCTCTAACTCTTGATTTCTGTCTAACGGCATTTCTTAATATAGCAATGTCAGACTTTGCAGGAGATCTTTCCACTTTGGAAAAGCAAGAAAGGGACGCAAATGCAAGTTTGCAATTTTTTTCCTATAAAAATCTCAATTCCACTTAGATGCAAAGGGAAAAATGAAAGTTGAAAGGATATATATGAAAGGAATGTGCATGAGAGGAATCTGCAGCATATGACTAATGTAGTACCTTTTGAAACAAAATACAGGGGATATATGTGCTGTTAAATGATCCCTTCTTATGAGGTAATGACTGAGGTATGAATTGCAGAGCCAAGTCACCAGGGACCACACATGCACACAATAAGACATAGTTTCTAAGGAGAGGAAATTGCTTGGTTGTGATGCCTGGCTCCATGTATTAGAGAGGTATTACTTATTAGTTTGTATTAATATGTCTCCCATTATTGCATAAAGAATTATCTCTGTCTGTTCATAGCATCCTTGGATCCAACCATGCAGACCAAAGATTGGCTTCCGGCTCTGCATTCTCACTAGTCCTTCTTTTCTCTTAGTTTTCATTTAGTAAAAAAAGCAACAAAAAAAGCCCGTAGACATCATATTGTTTTACTGCATTGTGATGATACACTCTCTTTCCTACTCTATTTTCCCAGAGATATTAAAATATTTATTCTTCCCTACATGTTCCTTGTGCTGAAAAACTGGCTTCAGAAGTAGTTTTTTGTGGTTTTTTCTTATCTGAGCCATTTCACTTTAGTAATTTGTTATCTGCTTTACTTTGGTAATTTGCATCCTCCAACAGTTTATGTGGGAAGACATAATCTGTCATGGGGTAGGAAAAGGTATATAGTATCAGTATTTGTCTTTCAGGTGAATTTCAATTTATTGACTTGTCAGAATTGCTTCACTTTCAGGTAAGAATCTAAAAACTGAAATCAATACTTTTCTTATCTCTTTCATTATCTCTTTCCTCATTTATTTTTTTCTAAATCTCCATGAAAATTTTTCCAGTTCTTAACCTTTTGTTCTTCAGGCTGAATTCATGGACCGATTTTTTACTGGATCTTCACCATCAATGGAATCATTTCAATGTAAATTCTCATTCCAGAATTTTATTTTTAGCTTTAGCTGATTGTAGAAGAGGAAGCTTTAAAGTGAATTCCAGGTACTCCTTTAAGCAGCTAATATGAGCAAGAGAATTATGCCAGAGAATTCAGAGGGAAACTTTGTGGAATCAATGCCTGTACCATGGTGATTGTTCCATTGCAGGGAACAGCTGATTGCAGTGTCCAGGTAATTATGTCACTTTACTGGGTCTGATGGCTGCATGCAATGTTGGGGAGCTAAGCCTCACTACAGAAACAGTAATAACCAAGGTTATCAGCTGACACACAACCCATTGTAAAACTGGTTATCCTTTCCAGTTACAATACAGCTTCTTTCCATTTTCAGAGGATGGTAACTCAGGGAAAGTAAACCAGGTAATTCTAAAAGCACAACCTGTTCTCAGTTTCCTGTAAGGAAACTAGGTAAATATAATATAGACTGTAATCTGCGTAAATTTGTTCAAAGTTGGGAATTTCCGCTTGACAAGCACTTCTTGGTGCAATAAAAACGAATGATGAATTCTGTGAAGAGTAACAGCGGGAACAAAAGGTTCCAGTAAGGATGTCATGATAAGGCCAAGCCAGCCAGTGCTGGGAACTGCTGACAGAACTACAGAGCAACGCAGAGTGACAAAGGGAGAAGCCACCACAGTGCAGCAAATGCCATTACTGTCAATCATCTTTCATGTGGCTGTGTGAGGAAGTGGGACTTCCTCTTCTTTGCTGGTTATGGGTTATTTCAGATGAGAAAACCCCTTGAAATTTGCATAGATAACCCCAAACAAATTCTGGCCTTTGTGGGCTGGGATCTTTCTGGGCTCCCCAATGGACTGCACTGCTCAGGATATGCTCATCTGAATGATCTTTACCGTTGTAGAATGATCTCTACTGTTGTAGAACTGAACAAAAGTCACTGCTCCTATGGAGGGCAAAGATTAGTTGGGAAGGTCTGAGTCAATGTTTTTTTTTTGCCATGCTCACCAATCATGCTCTTAGCCAACTACCAACAACTCAAATTGTGAGACAAATGACATTAAATTTAAAAGCACCCAAATGTAAAAGACCTCTACAAATTTTATTTTTCTTAATACTATCCCATGAAAGGAGCAAGACAAGGAACCTCCAGAGGAGGAAAAGCAATGTAATATACCAACTCCCTGGATATTTGGAACACCTGTAAGGAGAAGAGGAGGCTTTAAGTGTAGCATCATCTAGCCTGTACTCTGCTGTTGGAAACTACCCCTCCACAGGTGGAGTTCCTGCTCTTAAGCTGCAGCAGTCAGGAGGAGATCCTGTAATAATTCCATTTTCCACAGAGCTCCAGCTGTCTCAGGGATCTGGGCAACTGAGGACACTCATGATGAACACACTCCAAGCTGTGTGGTTTATCATCACTCCTCTCCACTGGCTGTTGCAGGAACGAACCACCATTTTCACTTTTAATGAGTCATATTAAGTATGCAAGTTGAGAGAGTGATTGATTACAGGCAGATCTGCTCCATTTGCTGTAAATGTTTGCCCTTTTGCAGGCCAGCCCTTGCAGATTTTTTTATGACGACACACTGATCTGAATTACGGAAATATTTAGTAGGAATTTATTGCTGATATGCAGTAAGCCACAGGAATGTAAGCAAGTTAAGGGTGATAAGAAATGTCCACTTCCTCTTTTGGGTGAACTCAGCTTTAATGTGTAGGCTGAATTAATTATGCAGTCCGAGACATTTAAATGTTGTTCCTTGGCTAATGTACTGTGTAATTACTTTTTGGAAAAATAATTACCTATGAATACATCATTCTGATTAAATCTATCTGAAGTATCAGTGACAAATTTATGCTAAACAGGAAAGGACAGTAATTTTTTTCCAGCTCTTGAATCATGATAGTGTTGATCACAGTTACAACACACAATTCAAATCTGGTATAGAATGGGAAAATTGGATTTTTTCCCTCTGTAAAAACTCATTTGGGGTGTATTTTTGATCAGTTGTTCTGGTCAAGAGTCCTCTGAGATACAAAGATTGCTAGTAGGTATTGTCATAAAGCACTGTGTCCCTTAATGTAATTTCTTAAATAGAGTTAAGTAGGAAAGAGTAAGTGTATTGTGAGCTTCTTTTTTCAAGCAGGAGCAAACACAGCTAAGCAGCAGAAAAAACTTTAGCAGATACAGGCAGTTAAAAGTCCTCAGGGGACTGTAAAATAAAAATAGAGGATAAGGCAAATTTGAAAAAGTTACCAGGATTTTTAAGACCTAAGTATGCTGCTTTTGTGGTATAGATAGAAGTGACAGTGAAGCACGTGGGATTGTAGTTCAGGAGAAGGCTTGGGAACTGGAGTGTAGGTATCACCAGTCTGTCACCCTGTGAACATTCCCTTCTGGCAACACCAGCTTTGTATCCAAAAATATCCCTTTTTAAGGGGCATCCTCAGGCAGTTGCTCACTTTTTGGCATGCTGAATGTGTGCTGTGCTCCTCTCTCTCTGTAGCTAATTCCAATAGGGAGCTTTCTCCTGCAGCTGGCATCTTCTCACCAAATGACATGACTCTTTATAGAAATTCTTCCTTCTCCCTCAGAAGCCTAATATCTGCACTTTTTTTTTTCTACTTCCTTCCTTTCCATGGACATGGTTTAGTGGTAACATGCCAGTGCTGGGTTACTGGTTGGATGTGGTGATCTTACAGTGAATTGGTGATTTTTCCAATCCTAATGATTCTATGGTTCTATGAAAGATGGTAAATTTTTGCCCTCTGGCAAGACCAAAAAAGGGCCTTTTCTTTAATTTTTTTTTTTTTTTAATGTGTTTAATGGGGACTCAGGGGTGATAAAACTGAGTTACAGAGACACAGTGGTACTGCTGTTATGTTTGCCTGCACATGGATTATGGGGATAAGGGAGAGATGGAGTCAAGCTATTTATCAGCTATAAATATATAATGTTCGATGTTCCCTATATAATATAATGAACAAGTATTGTAACTTGTTTTTAGCCATATGCCGCTCATATTTGGTTTTCTGTAGCTCATGATTGTTTCCATGCCAGCAGAGCTACAATTGCTTTCCTTTCTTACCAGCTTTTAAAAATGCTTACATGCAATTCCTTTCCAGTAGCGTAGATGATCTGACTAATGTGCTCATTTGGATGATGCCTCATTTTATCTTAATCACATTTTTGCAATATCCATTCTTCCTAGGAACCAAAGTACTTCTGTGTTACCTAATTTCCAGCATGAACCTTCCCAAGCTGGTTTTTGGTTATATCCATCAGGTCATCGCACCCCTTCAAGCTTCTTTTGGTTTATTTCTCGTGCTTGCTCTCTTCACCAAACCAACTGAAAAGGAAACCTCAGCCTTGAGAGTGTAGTGACTGTGGCCAATACATGGCCAGTGGATCTCCTGGAGTGGCCTTGCTGCACAGCAATCGTGGCCCTGCAGCCCTGTGGCTCTGTAGCTGGCAATCACATGGCTTTGCAGATGAGCACCACAGATCTGTCAGCAGATAATGGATCTGCCATGAGGGACTACACACAGGACTGGGAATTGAGACACCTGATGACATGTGGGAGGCAGTGCCTGTGGGGCTGAATGGAGTGGGCATTGGAGGGCTCAGGATTAGATAAGGTTTTTTGGGTGATGCATAAGAGAAGGAGAGAACTGGGTACACTGGGAATTTTGGAGGTAGGCTGCACATGCAGCCATTGGGTCTGGGGAAGCATTCTGGGGAAACAGAGACTTGATGTGAATATCTACTTGTGCCTGGCCAGGTAGGGGCCCTGGCCCACCCTGCCCAGGAAAGTGGGCTAAGTGCTGCTGTGCATGGAAAAAAACCTCTTCATAGAATCATGGAATCATAAAATAGTTTGAGTTGGAAGGGACCCTAAAGGTCATCTTGTTCTGACCCTGCTGCCACAGACAGGACACATTTCTCTAGACCAGGCTGCTCAGAGCTCCATCCAATCTGGTCTTGAACACTTTCACGGATGGGGCATCCACCACTTCCCTGGGCACCCTGTTCCTGTGCCTCACCACCCTCACAGTGGTGAGAAATTCAGAAAGAAATTCAGAAATTCAGAAAGAATTTCTTCCCAATATCTACTCTCACCCTACTCTCTTTCAGTTTGAGGCCATTCCCCCTTGTCCTGTCACTACATGCCCTTGTAAAATGCCCCTCTCCAGCTTTTTTGTAGGCTCCCTTCCAGTTACTGGAAGGACACAATTCGATCACCCTGAAGACCTTTTTCCAGGCTGAACAACCCCAATTCTCCCAGGTTTTACTCATAGGAGAGATGCTCCATCCCCATAACCATCTTGGTGACGTCCTCTGGACTTGCTCCAACAGGTCAATGTCTCTCCAGGGCTGGATGCAGCACTCCTCATGGGGTCTCACTAGAGTGAAGCAGAGGGGTAGAATCCCCTCCCTCAACCTGCTGGCCTTGCTGCTTTTCATGTAGCCCAGGATACAGTTGGCTTTCTGGACACAGAGTTGGCTTAACTGACATAAGATGCTATCAGAAAGATCTGAAATGATTTCACATTTATTATATTGTTTATTGCTATTGCTCTGAACCATAGTTCTCTGTGAGGAGTCCCCAGTCAGTCTTTCAACATAAAAGTGTAAAAAACCCCACCACAATTCCTCAGGGTGTTTTTTAGTGTGAAAAACCTGTATTTACAAGATTTTGTACAGAATCTTAGTTATAATAGTTAATATTTTACAAAGACAGTGAAAATCATGTGCTTGCACAGAGCTGGAATTTGGCTGTGAAAAACCACTACTTCTCACAGATTTATTGGTCCATAAAAATTACAGGCATAAAACCAGCCTTCTTTCGAGTTTTTATGAAATCTGTTAAAAAATTTGGCAATATAAAGCTGGGTTATAATTTGTGGCATCCTTTAAGTTACCAAAAAGGACTGATTCAGGCAAACCAATTCAAATTTAAACATACTGTCTTCAGTGCTGCCAAAAGTTAAAATCATGCTTGAGTACCACAGCCTTATTTTATAGCTCATGCCTAAAGATAAATTTTATGGTTCAGATAAGGCCTTTTGAAAATAGACATTTATGACTCTTTTATTAAAGAGGACTCTTCACTGGGCCCCACTGTAACAAAATCACATCTCTGCAAAACAGACGATAGTGTCCCTTTGACTTTGACCATGCAACAGAGTGCTGCTTCAAAGCCTGGCCACAAAACATACACAAAAATGCTCCAGTTTGGATGGGCAAATATTTATGTTATTCTTTGTGTGGAAACTGAACATTCCCTTTAAGGCCAGTTGTCCTACAATTTAAAGTGAAATTTTGACACTGGAAAGTTCTGTCTTTAGAGAACTTACAGGCTAAGCATGGTTTGACTAGATTCCAGTTCTCCAGCCCATGAGGAATTCCCAAAGCCAATGATGGACCATTGTTAAACATTTTATTAAACTCTGAAAGTGCTACTGCTGCTAAATGCACAAGGGCAAGGGAGAGGGACTTTGATCATTCAGTCTGTTTAGCTGTAGCTTCACTGCATGGCTCTAGTTTGTCTCTCTCCTATCTGCTTTAGCAGTCCCACAGCCCCGGCATAGCTCTGGGGACAGTTCACTCTACGCTCTTTTCCCCCAGATATATGGAACTACCCTGTCTCTCTTCCCCTCCACAGTAATTCCATAATACATCAGCATCTTTTGTCCTCCACTCACTGCTGCATCGTATCCCTGGCATGCAATGCACAGGGCATCCTTCGCTATCAGAACACCCTGATGCACTGCAAAACGCCCCTTACCTTATTTTGAACACTTTCAGCTGAAAGCAGCAGATCATGTAGTAACAGCATCTTAGAGCCACGAAAGTATGACAGAGGCACAAGGATGTCTGCTCTGAAGGGAGCTAACCTTTACTGGTGGCCACGAGCCAGTCTACACTTAGAGATTTTTACTCAGCAGCAGTGAACTAAAAGCAAACTGCAAGCAAGCAAAACAGCACCAAGGCATTGGCTTGAGGAGTAACATCTATCAGTCGGACTGTTTGGTGTTTACTAACCCCCTACCTGGCCCAGCTTTGCCACATGACCTTTTAACCAAAATTAACGCACTGCTGCAGAAGATGGCCAGGAGGGGTGTCCCAGTTTGAGACAAATTCAGAGGAGAATATCCCCTGATGGAAAGCAGGTTGTAGTTAGCCCTCCCCCACCAGGTTTGGGAAAAGAAATATTTCCTCGGAGGAAAATGAAGAGGAAAAAAACCCTATTTATTTAACAAACATACAGGAAAAGAATAATAATGCTAAATAATAAAATCTCTCACTGTGGAGAGAAACCTGGAAAAGTTTAAGTCCTTCTGGGTGTGGTCTCTCTCCTCTCTGGAGCTGGGTCAGCGTGGGGGACCCCCCTGCAGGGCGGTGGAAAGCCTCCCAGTGAGGTTTCGATGTTCGGGTGTTCTGAACAAGTCAAGAAGAGAAAAATAAGAAACCAAAGCCCCAGGAAAAAAAACTGTCTCTCTTCTTTCAAAGAAAACAGAGCCGAGAGCTGGCTGGAAAGCAAGGAAGGTGCTTCCTCCCCTCTCTGCCGCAGCAGCTATCACTCCCCAACAACAGCAGAACAAGAGCAACCTTGAAACAGAGAACTGCTTTGAAAAAAATTTCCTCTGGCTGTTTTTTTCCTTCTCTCCCCTCTCAGGCTCAGTTTAAATGCACAGAAGTCTTTAATGCACATAAAGTTTTTATGCACAGAAAGGCATAAAGTTCATTTTCTGGGCATAGAGCAGGTGATAACTGGATACACCATAAAGTCACTCCAAGACATTGGGCTTGAGGGATAACATGAGGTCAAGGGCTGGCTGCAATACATGGTAAAGGAAGACCATGCTGTGGAAAGGATCCAGCTGTGTTGCTTTAAGCAAGCCAGGCCATCCCATTCATTTCCATGGTCAGAAAACTTACCCCAGTCTTCCAGCTGTGGACACTAGTTCATGTAATCAACATCATGGTTTGCTACAGCAAATGTAAAAGGAAAACACCACAAAGCTATTTAAATATGGTATGTTGTCCTTTGCTTTTGCATCTTGGTGCTCTAATTGGCTGAATTTATTATGATTTTAGTGCTGTTAAACAGAGCTCATTTTCAATCCCAAGAGAAGTTCTGACATTTCAATATTGTTTTTATTACACATGATGAAAAAACGTGATCATGTAGTTCTCAAGAAAAAAAGATGTTCCCACAAAAGTTTAATTAAAAATCTCAAAGTTTTCCTACTCTTTTTAAAATCTAAATGAAATGTTATCATAGACCACAATCAAAAAATCCACCTTGGTTTGCTGAAGTGTGCCCAAATGATTCATTTTCAGGTCTTCACCTCCCATCATACATCCAGCATAAAGAAGTAGTGTGACTGTGCAGAGTGATCAAAAGAAACCATGTATTCACAATGAAAAATGTAGCAGGATCGAGAAGCCTCTAGTCTAGAAGCTGGAGCAACAATTTTGCTGACGAGGGATTTCATCTGATCAGGTGTAGACATCAAGTGCTGGGCTGGTTGTCTGCTCTCTTATTAGAGTCACTGGAAGGCAACAGGCACTGTTTGGAAAGTGAACAAGGTTCAGTTTTTGAATGTAACTTAACCACACAGACTGAGCTAATGACCTAATTCTAGGTAATTTTAATGAGTAGAAACAGGCCTTTTGGAGTGAAATCCTTTGCCAATACTAACTTCAGATTGAGACAGAAAAGGACCCAGAGGCAGGCACAAAACATATTTAACTTGCATTTTATATTTTTTCATACTTGGATAAATTTCTGTCAGGTATTTTACTGCCCATATTGTCCAAGACACAGACCTTCTTTGCAAACTCCTGCAGCACCGGAGTGTGAAGCAGCCCAGAAAGCCCTTGAATGATCTCTGTAGCATCTCTCAGGTTAATCAGTGTCAGTAATGATAGACAATGACAATGAAGGGAAAAATAGAGCGTTTCTGAATGCTGTAATGAAGTTTTTGAACTCATGCATATGGCATCAGATCACTCTGTGCTGCAGTTATTAGAACAGTCTGGTGCATAACTTAATCAAGAACACCTCTAAATGCCACAAGTGAACAGTCACAGACTCTGGACAAGGATTTTCTTTTTACTTGCTGTAGGTTTATCTTGTTTGCAGGACTCACCAAGAAGAAATTTAATTGTTTTTATTTCTGAAGACCTCAGAGTTAGGAATGCCTTGCCAATGTCTCCTAGACAATGGAAGAATTGCTGTAAGCTTGCTCTCAGCTCGTGATATTTACAGGTTTTTAGAAAATCAGAGGGTAAAACTCAAACTTTCTGTACCCTATTCTGTTGTCCCAGAATGGAGGTGGGAGGAAGAGCATCCCATCACCCATCAGCTGAAATCTATATGGCTGCTGGGATAAATGAAAATCCCTTCTCTATCAATCTTTGCCACCTTAATTGTCATCAGCAAAACCTTGATAGGCAGAACTACCCAGATTTATAAAGAGCTTTTTATGTCTGAAAGACATTATCTAATACTGTGTGACATATTGCATATCTTCAACTACTGTCTGGAGGTGTAAGAAGCACTGAAGCAGCCTGTTCATAAATTTCATCATGCTATGATAGCACATCCTGACTAACTGCGCAAGATATTTCTTAAAAATCTACTCTGTTGAAAGTGAATGGAGAATCATGGATAACCTAAAAAAATTCAGTTATGTTCTTCCCCTGAGCTATTCTTCCCATAGTTCCCATATAGGAACAGTGGCATCAAATTTATGTATCCCATGTTTCGACTTTCAGATTCTATGTTTTTACTTTCATTGTAAGTGTTGCTATTGGCCATGATGGAGGTGGAGGGTATACCAAGCTCCAATGCTAATCTCCAGCCATTTAGAAACTCTCTAAAAGGATTTTAGGTTGCATAAAGAACTCTTACAAGATGGTCAAGAGGGACTTAGCTGTGAATCTAAGAGTTTTTTTCATTTTTAATGGACCATTTGCTGTTGATGTTATAATATTTACACTTTGTTTTGTATGCAACAAAACAGAGCATCAGAGATGTCTCAGCACTGCCAGTGAAATAAAGACATTTGAAAAAGAAAACCTAAGTCTCTGATGACACTTTAATTTACAGAAGCCTCTGAATTTAATAGTTGGCAAAGCACTCCTGTTCTTACTGTTCTCCTTCACTTCTGCATATTATGAGTTTGGTGTTGCCCACAACAGAAAATCCCTCAAAGGGCTTCCCTTTTCAGATGTTTTCTTAAGGTAACTTCTGTTACAGTAGCTGCAAATTTTCAGACTATGTCGCCTACTCTTACACACCTTGTTTTCCTCAGCAAGGGAACTGCTATGTTACAGGCACAGCATGTCCTTTGTGCCCCCATCATGCAGCATGAACCCCCACAGAGTGCATGACTTCTGTGAGTTGATATAGGCAGGCACAAATAGTTAAATATTCACACTGTTGTCTCTTGAATATACACAGCAAAGAGGCCAGGTATGAGTGCCATGCATATGCCAAGAACTCTTGTACAGTTTCACACAGCTAAAATGACTTCTCACTTCTAAACCTGCTTTCCTCTTACAATCTTGTTGCTGTCTTGCAGCCCAGTGTGATGTGAGCTCTGGTATCGTCACTCATGTAGCTTTTCTGCCAGGGACTGACTGGCAGAAAGGCTAGATTCAGTGACTGGTCCAAGTTCAGGCCCTGGGGTCCCTAAAAAATAAGCACAGGCACGCACAGTTTGGCACTTCCATGCAGAATGGTCGGAAAATTAAATTAAATTGAGCAAAATAAACCAAAGTCTACAAGCTTTGAAGAAAAGGTTTTTCCTCAGTCATAAGCAATGAACAGTACAAAAGAGTGTAAAAAACCAGAACACAGGAGGAGAGAAACAAAGTCATGAATATCCCCAACGGCAAATTACCACCCCAGAACACACCAGTGCCAGGATAAATCCAAGCTTCTCCCCTGTCAGGGTGGAAGCAGAACAGTGACTCACCTCAGACAACCACAACAGCCATCACCTCGTTTACTTGTTGTGCTTTTGTAGTGTATTTTGCTGGTCATGTCTGAAAATGAAGATCTGGATTTTCTTTAACAATTTTTTGATTTTTTTTCTCTAAGCCAGGTGCCAGTTGATAAGTAAAACTATCTTAACCTGTGATACAACACCTGAATGGAAGGCAAGTCACTTTATCAAAACGTTAGTATTTTATATGACAAAGAGCTTGAAAGAAAATAATGCAACAAGAAAAGCAAAAAAATACATTTGATGCATGAAACACCTTCCTGATTCAACTTTTTCCATTGCATATGACAAAAGATAACTCCCTTCATAGGAGCTATTGATCCATGTAGTAGTTTTTCCATGGTAAACACTTTGTAGTATTGCTCTGTTGTCTGTCCAATATAGAATGGACTGTCTTTGCTGGGCTCCCAAGAACTGGGGATTAACTTCAGCTATGGCATGTACAGGTCATGTACAGGAATTTTAGTGGTATCGGAACTCCCTTTTAAAGTTTTTAGTTTACATGGTGACCGAAAATCACCTAGCCGACTTTATAACCAACCTAGAAAAGATGTAAACTTGAGGGATCCTCCTTTGCATTTCAGTGACAGTTTCTTTCTGTACCTTCCCGCATAGGCGAGGTTTTGAAACGTCTTATGCACCACAAGGTGCTCATATGATTTGGAAATCCCTGATCAGAGATGAGTCTTAGCTGCCTCCCTCACTTCTCCCAGTCTCTCACACGTATTCCAAGGTTCTGCTCAGACCAGCTATTTTTGGCTGTTTCAGAAAGCTGTGTTGTTTATTCCAAGAATCTGTCCGAAGAATTTACACACCAGAGCCCAAGTTGCCAAGAATATGGAAATTATAACTGCAATACAAAGGACAGTTAATAAAATCAAGACATGATCCTAATGAAATAAATGCTTATTTGTGTTCATTCTAGGAAGCAGGAGATCTTTATGTGTGTAAAGGTATAAGACAAAAATTCTTGCTGCTGAAAATGGTGGCATAATTATTTTAATAGGATAATAATTAGGTGAAGACACATTCAGATGATGTCAATGAGATCTTTTACAAGTGGAAGTGCAGAAACTGCACCTGTGAATGGGAAAACGGTGTTCCTGTGACTTGTTCATAAGCTGCAGACATGGTCCTGCACGAGCTGAAATGGCAGTAATTGGCTTTAATGGAACCATGGTACTAGCGCTGTCGTGGAAATTTGTTGAGATTGCACATGAGAATTAGTATCCCAAGCTGGTAATAGTTATTTTCTGCCAATGCAAGGCACATTTCAGGATTGATATCTTGCCAGACTTGCTACAAAATTAAAGCAGTGGTAAAGTAGTACAATGACAAGCATAGAACAGTGTGATGTCAAAGGGTGTGAATCGCTGCAGAAGTATGGTACTAGTGTTTGGTGTTGGACAGGAAGGTGGGCTGGATTCAGAATTCTGGTTTGTGCTTTGCTCATTACTTATTTTATGACCGAGAATGGGACACTCAGTTCTCCTGCTTGTTACCTTGTGTACAAATGACACCAAATTGTTATCCTCTTCTTGCTTGTACAACAAGGAATTAAAAAAAACCCTTATGCACATGATGATTAGTGCAGTTCTCGGACCCTGGACGCTCCTGGAGATCATGCCGTGGGTGGAATGCCCTTCTCCTGAGTCAGCTGCTTCCCCAGACCCACCCCGCGCCTCCAAACACAGAAACTCCGTGTGCCTAAACACACAAATTCGTGCGGACTTTCGTCTCTGACACGACCCTCGACTCCTGCAACTCATTACGCCATTTCGACTTGCTCAATACCATCTGGCAATGGTCTGAAATGGCACTCCCGGGATTCCAGCTGTTCTTGCCTAGGAAAAGGAACAACAGGTCCCGGTACCGAGGAGGCTCGCTACCCTGCCCGCCTCCCCGCGCCAGCCACCGCTCTCGGTGGAAAGAACGTGTCTCTGGCTCAGCAACGCGAACTCCTTTCGGCAGTAACTCCTCGTTGTGGAGACGGGAGCAGCCGGGAAAGGCTCTGTTTGCGATCGCTGTGCTGCCCCAGGCCCCGCCGAGCCGCGGCCTTCGCGCTCCCCCTGCCGGAGGCAGCGCCGCAGCGAGCCCGCCCTGCCCGCCGGCCTGGGCCGCGCCTGGGGCACGGCTGAGCCTGGGCCCTGGCACGGTATACCGTGAATTAGCCAAAAGGACTGAACAGAAACTGCGCTCAAGTCTCTCGGTGTTCATCGGGGAGTGAGGTTCCCTCTGGGTTGTTTATTAAAGCTGAGCTGTGTAACAGTAGCAGCGGTCCCTGCGCGTTCTGAGCGTTCTGACGCTACGGGACAGGTCAGCTGTGAGGTCTGTCAGGGCAGGGCCTCACTCCTGAAAAAGCCACAAGTTTCCATGCTGGGCTTTCCAGTGACTGCCAGCTACGGGGGTCTGCCTCAGTGGTGACAGGGTAGGGCAACGTGAACACTCTTGCGAGGCCCTGCACTGGTTGTGGAATTATTGTCAGTGCTGTGGGCTGGGCAGGTCCCTCTGCACCTGGGCAGCTGGGGGCTGACTGGCTGGGTGGCAGCACTGCCAACAAGGCCTGGGATACGACAAAAATTATTGTCCAGTAATGCATCCTTCTGCAAGGGTGGCCAGCAGCATCCTGGGCTCCACTGGGCAGGCCACCAGCAGATTGAGGGAGATGTTACTTCTCCAACCTTGGCTCTGCCCTGGCAAGACCACAGTCAGAGTGTTCTGTCCAGGCCAGGGCTCTCCAGGACAAGAAGGACATTGACATACTGGGGTGAGTCTTGAAAAGGATCACTGAGATGATTAAAGGATTAGATGCAATCCTGATGTGTAAAGAGAAACTGAGAGAGATAGGATTGTTTAGAGTACAGAAGAGAAAATTCAAGGGGTTATCAATGTGCATAAATATCTGAGCAGGGACACTAAATGAGATGGAACCAGACTCTTCTAAGTGGATCCAGTGAAAGAACAAGAGGGGATTGGCACAAACTGAAGTATGAGAAACCCCGCTTGAATATAAAGAAAACTTTTTAACTGTGAGGGTGCCAAACACAGGCGCATGTTGCTGTGAGAGCCTGAGAAGTTTCTGTCCTTGCAGGTGCTTGAAAGGTGGCTGGACGTCATCTGCAAGAACCTGCTCTAGGTGACTGCTTTGAGCAGAGAGATTGGACCACATAATCTCCAAAGGTCCCTGCCAACTTCAGCCATGTGTCTTCTTTTCAAAATAAATGTAAAGAAGAAAAAGGCAGTTGGAGAGGGGAAGATTTCCCTTGCTCTCTGGATCCTAAAGACTGAAATGGATTAGAGGTTTTTTTTTCTTTTGTTGTTGAATTGAGTTAGGTGAAAACCTGAATAAGTATGGGAAGGACACCGGTAAACATAATACTTCTATTATTACTCAGTCAAAAGGATTGCAAGCCTGAGATGGGGATTTTTTTTTCTGGCCTGTAAATCCATTGGGAATAACCTTGTGTTTTGGCTGGCTGCCTTTTTCAGCAGGGAGATTAGCAATAAGTTTATTTGTCGTCTTCAGGCAGGTATAAGCCACCTTCACCATTGAGGTGGTATGTGTGGACTTGTTCACTGCAACCTTTTAAAAATTAATTTTAACTATGTATTTTGAGTGCCACGGAAATGAAAATTAAGTTTTAAACTGTAGGTCTGAACATGGATTTAGAACATCTAGCAATACAGAGTGCAATCATTTGCTTCTGCAGTCCAGTGTCCAACTGGATGCTCCTTGAGGTTAACTGGAACATAGCAATCAGCCTCTCTTAGTTAAACTACACAGTGTAAGTTCCTTATGCAAAGAAAATCTCAGCTTCAGGCTTTGGGTAACTGTTAATCCTCTTTGTAGCTTTTCTGTAAATACTGTGTAGTTAGTAAATACACAGGCCTGACTTTTGATCATGTTTGTCTTTCAGATGTTCCAAAACATGTATATATGATCTACAGTATGTATGATCTATCTATAATATGGACGAATTAGGAAAGCATTGGACAAGTCCTGATGTTAATCTCCATTCCTTAGTCAAAATGTCAGCGAAAGAAAGTGTCGTGCTCAATAACCTGTCTTTGTGTCTCAGAGCCTGCTGTGGACTAATACTGCCTACTTATGAAACTGTACTTTCTATACTCTCATAGTCTGTGAAATGTGGGCCCATATAGGCAACATGGCAGTAGAAGTTGCAGTGTTCCCATGTCGATGCAACAGGAAGCATATGCTTCTTTTCTGGGCTGTGCACACTCATGCTTCATAAAGCCAATCTTCTGAGGATTTTGATTTCTTCTTGTACGTGAAGATGAACTTTGCCTCGGGATAGAGGATGCTCCAGCTGATTGCTTATGGGTTAGGGTTAGTGGGCAACCAACTTGAGTGTTACAGTGGGTGTCTGCTACAGACAGGAAGAAGAAGTAGATGAGGTCTCCTGACTAAAAACATAGTAAAGGAACATAGAATAAATAGAAGAAGAGTCCGGTCATTCCTCCACACCTTGGAGGAGCAAAGACACTGTCTAGGTGTGTAGGAAATCAGCAAGGAAAGTGAAAGCCTGCCTGAAGTTGGCCCATTTCACATTAATTAAAACAAATCATAGAATGAAATAACTTTTAAATTTGAAAAGCTGAAAATGTTACTGAAATTCACTGTTTGGAGGACTTTTCTATATTTTCCTCTATAGAGAATTATAAAGGGAAAACTGGAAAGAGTAAAGCTGAGTCTTAGCTTTTTCCCTTGGGTGGAAAGAAGATGGAAATGTCTTTTGCCTGATTTGTCCTAAGTGGCTTCTTAGACTAAAATACTTTGAGAGTTTAAGCATAAGGTTGATTGCCCATGTCTGAAACAGAGTTGGAAAGATTTGCAGGTCAGGAAGCTCAAATTAAAATTTGTGGGAATTATAAAACTAGTTAAGGATATTCTTAAACATACAGATGTTAGGCTGGTGTATTATTTTAGAATACATCTTTTGGACTCAGGCACTAAAATTGTTTAGACTCTCAGATATAGTATCTCTTGGATTTTTTCAAAAGTACTTGAAATCAGTAGGATTCTTTCCCAGAATCAGAGCATTCTGCAGCTCTGCTCTTCCCTCTTCTCTAAATATGTGAGTACACTTGTAAGTCCATTCCCAAGAAGCTTGGAAATATGCAGATTTATTATTGAACAAGACCAGTGGAAGTAAATATTCATGGCTTGGGTAAGAATAAAGTTTCTGTAAAATACATGTTGCTTAATGTTTCATTCTGTTTTCCAAAGTACATTATTCCTCTTGAAGCCAATAAGATTGGGTAAAGCTGGAAGATAATTTTATCTTACTTTTATAGAAGATAAAAAAAAAAAAAAAAAAAAAAAAATCTCTTGCTTGCAGCCTGTAAAGGAATTTTTGTAGGTGTTAAACCATATACACGTTTTGAAGGCTGGTGCAATGAGCACTATTTACAATTAAAATGCCTCAGGTCTTTATTTTAAACATAGTTCTGATCTTACAGTATCAGCAAAGTGTAGATTTGCTTTGAATTGTATCTTGGCTTGGATGTGAGAATCAGGCTACAGATCTAGAGCTGATGACAGTTTGTTTTGTAGCTTGCTGCCTGTTTTGCATGGCAGGGATTTTAGTACTGTTCTGGTATTTCATACTCGTTTAGTGGGAAGATCAACACTAATGCCTGTGACGTGGAGCAGCAGTGCAGTAAGATGATAGCACGAAGGCCTTCCTGCTTGTCAACAAGTCCACTAGGTGTCCCTCCAGCTCTTCGTGATGATAACACGTAGCTGATGTACTCATGCTAAATGGAGCTAAGTTGGAGACCACTGCATTTTGTGTCCCATATCTTGCATATATAGCTCTTCTTGGGTTCCTACAGCAGTTATGAATACAACATAAATCCCATTTCAAAGGTGATTGTAGGTATCTTCCTTCTGTATGTGTACACATGTGATTTTGATCTGTCAAAAGCAATCTCTCACTGTATACATAGTGGGCAGATACTATACTGGTGTGGAAAAATGAATGCATTTTTAGGTTATGCCTAGATTTTTACAGAAAAAAAGGGACAACTTAGCTCAGCCACAACATTTCTACTTTGCAGGCAAAGACTAGTCTGGGAGGTAATGTAACAGCAGTTTAGTTAGATGGCCCTATCAGCCATTCAGTCTTACTATGAAAGTAGTCAGCTCAGAAACCTCAGAAAAGTTAAGATACTTTTTCACTACACCCTGAAATATGAAAATTAATCTCCTCTGAAATGCTTTTAGCTCTGTTCCATATTTTCAGCTGTGACCTCTGAATTTGCAATCTTTTCAACCATGCTGCTGTCCTGATGCTTGTAATATCTGGAAATACAGTTCCAGAGTTTGGGCAAATACCATGTGAGATGATATTCTATTTTGATTGAATATCCTTACTTCTGTGGTTTGATGCAGAGAAAATTAATCTAAGTCTTGTTCTTTGTATTTTTTAATTCCATACTCTCTTATTCACATGCTTTCTAAGGAAAACAATCCTCATATTTTTATGATTTCTACCAATACCCCTGTTCTTTCTCATCACATTTTTCTTGTTTATTTCCCCTCAATTTTTCTATGTTATGTTTTCCATGGTGAGGTGACTAGTGTAGCATAAATTTCTTTAGATGACAAAACCACAGGAGATGTTGGCAAATTCATATATTAGAAATATTAGTTATTGGCAAAATAAATTAGTTAAGATATAGAAAAAATAGCTCTTTGTGTAAGTTCATCTGCAGCACTGTTCATATACTGATTACACAGACTGAGTTATTTTTAATAGAGAAAAAACTGTGTTGAAGGTAAGGGCTATTGCTTTATAATTAGGAGGTGCTTCTGTTATTAAATTTAATGTGACCATTCCATTATCTTCTGCTTGCTGTGCATTTTGCCTCTCAAAGCACATCCCCTGTACAGTAGCATAGTAGTTGTAGCTAGGTAGTTAATAGAGAGTAAGTGGTCTATGAAACCTTTGCTAGGTATCAGGGATGTAAAGAGCATAGGACAGATGTTTCCATTTTAATCTTGTGCTGTAGGTGTATGCTATAATCTTGGGCAGAAGGTGCTTGGTTATTTGATGTGGTAACTAAAAGCAAGGAGACCTCACACCAAACCCTGGTGGTTCAAAGCCACACGAACAGTGCTATTTAAAATCAGAGCAATAGTTTGTCAGATCCTCTTGGTTACTTTGGCCATAGCTCTAATCAGCATAGCCCAGTTATGTAATTTAAAATTATTGATCTTAAAGTGTGGGTGAGACATGGTGGAAGGAATTATTTTCTCTGCACGGAGATGGTAAATGCCTTCAGCATACCCAGTGATGACAGTGAGTTGGAGTGAGGATGGGGGGAAAGCGAGTATACAAGGAGGCTGTGCAGATTTACTTTGGTAAATCAGACCTCTGAACTCTGAATCAGCTCTTCAAGCCCTTATCAATAAAATGGGCTAGTTTATATCCCTAACAGAAGGTGATAAAACGATTAAAAGAAAATACCAGATTTTAATTTTTGCTGTAGAGGATTTTACCCAAATCATGTAAGACATTTTTCTCTGATCATGGCTGCTTAGCAAGCTGAGAAAACCACAAGTTAATTTGCTGTGGGAAAAATACTCCCAGTTACATGTAAAAAACCTCCAACCCCAAACCAACAGCAAGAAGATTATCTCTATGCTTTCTGGATTCCCTGAGTAAGCAGAAATGGTGAAGCTACTGTTATTGTCCTGGAAGAGCCTATGTTCATATGCAGACTAGGTTGCTATGGGAGTTTCTTAAGGCATATCAATAATAAGGGACCTGGTGATCCCCATATCCCCATGACACCTCCCTCTTGGTCCTTCTAGACTGCTTTGATCCTTTGCACCTGCTGTTTTAATTACTGTTCCTGTGGTATTGCCTGTCATGGATAGGAAGGAATTAAAAACACATTTTGCCCTTTCTCTTCTGCTTACCATTTCTACCAGCCTTTCTCTCCTCTTTTCTCCTATGATAATGGGAAAGCAAACAAGGGAAGTCCGATTAGGGAGGTTGATAGGAAATTCCTTTCCTCTCTCTGCTTCCCTTTCTGTTAACATGTGCCTGTACTGCTTCTCTAGCTCCTTCTGATCCTGAAGTTGTTACGTTATGTCTGTCTCTCATCCAGTCACTCAACTTTTTCCTGTCCAGTTCCTTATTATGTTAGTTAGTTGAATCTATCATAGAAGTCCTCAGAAGGGCAATATATAAATTATTTATTGCTGAAGTTATATATTTTGACAAGTATCTCACTGGCAATTTTGCAAGTCTACATGAAGACAGATTTCAGGATCAAGTATTGTTATAGAAATTGGCTTATGTTGTTCAAGTACTAAGTAGCACCACCTGCACCAAATTTTTCTCTATGGGTCAGGGATGCACATAATACATTGACAGTGCTGTTTGCCAGCTTAGACATGTAAAGATAGATGCATAAACTTCTGACCTTGCCTTACTTTGTAAGAGAATCTGTGCTCAGTAGCCTGGACAGTTGGTCATCATTTATCATGTAAAAAGAAGCATAAAACTAGGTAGGATTCTTTGAGTAATATTCTTCAGGGTGGTTACCACAGAGAAATAATTCACTTATATTTATTTAGAAAATAGCTTTTACTAAATCCTTACCTGTTTTCAAGTATTCCTTGCAAAACATGACAGAGGACAAATCAACCAAGATAATAACATGCTTTCCTGTTGAACAAAAATGTCTTATTTTGGATTGCCTTACAAGAATAATATATTCTTTTCCGTACTTAGTAGTATTTTAAAGACTAAGTAATAATGTGATAATGGATAGTCAAGACAAACATTAGTTCTTAAAAACTGGAATCTCTTTTGTTGTTCAGAAAATCATAACAGATAAATAATTCATGACAATAAAGCCAAGAAAGAACAATATTAATTGTTTTAGTTGGAAATATTTCTGTGATTAAACTTGCAGTAAGACACTTCTGTATGTCTGTTTTCACTGTCTTTTAGAAAGCCCATTATTTGAGTAGTCAGCTTTATAAACTAACTCACAGTAATTGCAATTCTAGTACTTGAAAGACGTAAGTTTACAATTGCCAAAATCCCCCTCAAATATGTCTATTTAGAGTAATTTTTACAGGCCAAAAGATAGTCAAGTATAGGCTGTTAATGATTTCAGATTGTGGACCTGCAATCTAGTAAATATAAATCTGATACAGAGCTATCACAAAGAGCTAGTTCCCCCTGATACTGTTTTAAGTCACACAACTGTAAAAAGCTCATTTGTCAAGAATGGTATGTCTAAGTCCCATGTTGGAGAACATGGAGAAACCAGATTGCACCTAGGTTGTGTTTTTGGGATTGCCTGTACATGGAAATTTATTTTGTATTTATGAACTTCACACAGTGGTTATACTCATGAATACATGGTGTGGTTTATTAGGGATACGGCTTGGTGAGATCATTTGTGTGCACTCAGCTTTCAGCAATGAGGACAGGTTCATGCTCAAGGTAAATTCTCAACTTGTGACTTATTTACCTTGTCACAAGGATGAGAGATGCCATTGAGGTTTATTTTTCTTTCTCATTCTCCCATCCATTTTTTGTTTGTTAATTCTCAGGAGAAAAAAATATGTGACTGGAAGTGAGCCTGAACCTCTCCTTCCTGCTCTTGGAGAACTTTTCAACCTGAGTTTTTATGATCCATTTCTTGTCTTTAGTGAACTATCAGAAAAAGGAATCTACAGTTCGACTTGTCACAGCTTGCATGTGACAAGTAAGGGTTTATAGTATATTTGGTGACACCATTAATATGTTACCTGCTTAGGAAGAACCTTAGATAGTGTAAAAAATATGCCAGTTTCTTAAAAATAACTGCAAGAAAAATTTCTCCACTCCTCTTTGGCCTGAATTCTCTCTTTTCACAGTAGAATCTGTGCACATTAATGAATGATTGCTGCAGGCAGTCCTGGGTACCAAGCACATCTTGATTGTGTCTGACGACATTGGGGTAAGTTGTATGTGGCCCTCTTCTCTCATGTCCATAGGCAGAAAACCCAAGCAAGGAAGAAGGAGGCTGTGACATGTTCCCATAGCTCCCCCAGGACAGAAGATTGGAACAGCAGGGTTAATGGTGGCACTCTCTTCTCAAACTTAGGAAAAAATATATGCCAATAGGTTTACTTGTAATAAAATACATAATGACCTTTTCTCTCTTGTACCCTACTCTACCACCTACATTTTACACTAATGAAAGTTTAAATTGAAAGTGTGGGGTATCTCCTGAGAGGAACCTGTATTTCTGCCCCTTGTGAAGTAATGAAAATGTCAGTAACAATTATGTAGGAACAGATTACCTTTACCCTGATTTCATCAGATCAAAAGCCAGCTCTTCACAATTTTATGTATGAGTGTGGTGTTAGCAGAAGCTGTGTTACTCTAGTTATTAATGGGCATAAATGATGTTTATTGAAAGGTGTATAGTTCATTGAACACTCTCTGAACTGAGTTTCTCAGAAGTCAAGGATTTGTTTTCTGTGCTGAATGTCATGGAAAACACTTTCCATTTTAGTCATTGTATTTACTATGTGCTCCTTCTCATATCTGTCATCATGCTGTTCTTCTTGCCTCATGTTTTCATCCTTTTATCTCTGTACATTGGGTTATTTTGAGCCAGGCTTTTTTTTCTTTCAGTTTGGTAATTAATAGAGCTGATTCACTCCTTTTATGCCCATGCTGAATTTGCCTCATTTCTATTTTGCTTTTCAATTCATACGTCAGCAGAGATCTCTAGTTACAATAGCTCCATGTTTCCTGGAAGCTCTGCGTCACAGGGACAAATTTATACCTGGCGTATTTTCCATTGACACAAAATTACTCCAAGAATGAATCATCCTTATGTTTGCGTTCATCTGGTCTTATTTTTTTCCTCAGACACTGTTTATTTGTATCAGCCATGTAACACTTGTAGTCATTTGAATTATATGAAATCAAATTATGCTGTTTTGGGGACTTGGCAAGGACAACAACAATGAAATAAAATTATGTAAGTCACAGATCCAGGCTAGACCTGTTTCTTTGACATAGTGTACGTAGTACTCACGGTAAGTACTAAATCTTATTGCAGTCTATTTTTCACTGTTTTGAAAAAAAGAAATGTGAAATGGGAGACCAGATTTTAGAGATAATCTTGCATTTTTGAGTACAAAAGCTCAAGATATCTCTGACTACCATGCAGAACAAAACGATGGCTAGCAGTCAACTAGATTTAAAGTGATGCACACTTAAAAACATATAGAACAACCCTTTTGTGATTTGTAATGGGTGCTTAATATGGAGGTAAACAATGAAGCTTTTCATTGTGTTTGTTAATAATGCTAGAAAGCTAAACATAAAAATAGGTAAAAATATGACTGAAGTTCCAACTTATTTAAATCTAGTGACTCCCTTCTCAAACACTTGCCATCAATCTTAAGAGACAAGCATAAGAAAATTTAATTTTTTTTGTTCACAGTTCAGTGCCAGTTGTTGCTCTGTTCCTAAGTAGCTGATAAAGAAATAGGCTCCCTCTCTGCATCTCTTGGGTGCAGTACATTCAGTGATCCTGTGGGGTTGGTCCCTGTACCACTGACACAGCAGAAGGAGCTGTAAGAGGGCAGAACAGTTTCTGAAGCTGTTTCACTGATTTCCTCTTGTGCTGAGAGGCAGCAGTACCTGATCAGTTTTTTATACTCCTTGCCACATGGTGGAGGGGTCTGGATGTGGGACCTTTCCCTGCCCAGCCCATCCACAGACAGTGAAGGCATAGGAATTCTGGAAAGTAATCTGGATTTTATCTGGATTATCATGATGACAGACACTGTTGCTCCCCACTGCAGTGAGGTTGAATTTCAACTCACCATGAGGAGTTTTCACTTTGGTGCCTTGCAGGAAGCACTCTGCAAAGTAAAAACAAATTGTAGAATGTAATAGTTTGATTGATGAAAGAGGAGATCTTCACATGTTAATAAAATATATTCTGAAAGAAAGTCTTCCTTCTCACATCTGTTCCTCAGTGATGCATTTTGCATAGCACCCAGCTGTTTCTTGTGAAGTCTATTTAGATTTGGGCCTAATAGGTGGGGCATGCTCTATTTACAGAAATAAATTATGGGATCCCTGGAGCCTGCTTTATGCATTTTAAATTCATTCTGAGGCTGTTTCTGCCTTGTGATGGGTTGGAAAATTACTGTTAACTTTGTCATTGAAGTGAAGCAGATTGGGGCAGGATAAATACTCATGCAGATTCTGTAGTGTGGCAGGAGGTCTTTGAAAAAAGTGACTGGTGCAATGGGTCCCAAACCATGAGGCACAAAGTAAGAAAGAGATGCAAGGAGGGAGAGTCAAGCTGAGAGTCTTTTTAAATGTGTATCTTCAGTTTCTTTCACACGTATTTTCATAGAAGTAAAACTTGTGATTTCTAATTCTTGCGTGCTCTCTTTTTTTTTTTTTTTAAGCTATAAATGAAACCAGAAAAGATAGTTTGGGGTTTTATTTTAGTTGTCAAAACTTTCAGAAAATTTAATGCTAAATTCACTAAAACATTGTGTCCAAAAGAAAAGACAAGTTTTGACAACTCTATTTTTGCAAATTTGTGGTAAAAGCAAGAAGTGACAAACATTATTCACTAAAGAGCCAGACAGAAAAATTACTCTTGTCTTACTTCTTCCTACCCAGTCATTCTGGACTGTAGTTTTTGAAGATGTGAGAAACCCAGATTCAATTTTCTTGCAATTCAAGGGGATTTGAATCCATGTCTCAGAGATCACCAACCAGTATTGCATGTGTTAGTCTGGACTGGATTTCTTTCAAGTACTCTTTCTGATGTTGTTCAGCATTGCACAGAATACTAAACTCTTCGTGGAGAAAGGATAGGAAATTGGCTGTCTTGCCTATTTTTCTGGCTTTACCCTGATGGATATTTCATGTAAAGTGGACCTATTGCAATAGGAGTGATTAAGACCAACACTCAAGGATACCTTAAAGTGGTTTAGACTCTCCGTGGGAGGTGGGAAATGAGTTTAACTGATTTTAGGAAGTGGAGGAGTCCTGAATCCTTCCAAATAAGCTTAACTCCAGATATCCTGTATCTTTCAAATACTTTAAAGCTGCACTGTTATTGTGTGTGATATAAGGAAGAGGTGCTGAATATGTATTTCCTTGAATCTGCATCCTCTTGTAATGCAAGTACAAGAGCCCAAATACTTTCCTTGTTGTTTCCTTCAAGGTTGTCCACCTGTGAGAGACCCAGAGTGAAAGATGTAAAACCTCATTGTAAAAGATGTAAGACTGCACTCACTAAAGCCTTTAGGGAACAGACACAAGTGCCCACCACAACCTTGTGCTATCAACCAAGCAGGAGTGAACAAGATGTTTTAAAGTAATATTTTGCTCAGCCTTAACAAGTCCTGCAGGCATGTCAGCAGCACCTCCACATCAGAGGCTGATGAGAGATCAAGTAAAGTTGGCAGGAATACTTACTATTTTGAATGATAAATAATTATAATGGAGAAAAGGAAAAGAAAAAGCAAAACCTCAAAACTACAAAGACTAATGGGGGCATTTGTACATGAATGTGACTTGCCGTTATTTATCTCCCAGTATGTGATCTTGAGCAAATTCAGACCAAGTACTGTCTTTGTTCAGTGCTTTAATAGCTACGAGCCTTCCTTAAAGGAAAAATGCTTTTACTTTTATTGTCTTATCAACTGTATGTGAAACAGAGCCTTTCAGTCGAAACAGCCTTGTGTCTCAAGGTGCTCTACAAAGTAGGAGCTCTGTAAAGACCTATTATGCACTGACATATAATAAAATGGAATGGGCAGATGTGTTTGACAGTAACTTTTACACAGTGTTTTGTCTAAAAGACTGGAAGAGCTGTCCAGCTGCGCTGCATAATCTTGTTCTTTTTTTGATGTCAAAAAGTCAGTCCAACAGGACTAGGATGTGATGAAAAGAAGCAGCTCTTACACATTTAAGTGGACCTCTACCTTATCAGGCTTTTGCTAAACAGTGGTAGCTTAGATTATATGCAGATGGCTTCCATGTGGTGGTACTTCTGTCTTTGTGTGGTTCTGACACGGAAATGCCATTTTCAGTATGAATTAATGTATAAAAAGATGTTAATTGGTTGATTAAAGATTTATGTCTTGCAGAACAACTTATTCAGTGCTTTCAACTATTATTGACACAATGATGGCAGTTCCAAAATTTGTATTCCTCCACATCAGCTCAGATAAATGTTATTTAGCTGTTGTTTAAATTTTTAAAACTCAATTTTAGTTTAAAAATGCAGACATCATGAAAGATAATTTTAAAGTTTTTAAACAACTGAAAAGTCAGGAGAGAACTGAAAGAAGTTATTCTCAGATTTATTTTGAAGTGGCTTGCTGGTTGGGTTAGTGCATTTAATTTCAGAGTAATATCTTTGTTTTCCTTGCAGGTTTTGGAACAACATGCCCATGATAAATATTTTTTGCCTCTCTGTTTCAAATGGAAAGCCTTTCAAAAAGGCACAGCATGAACAAATGTGAATTTTGTATTTGGAGAAGCATGATAAGCTTTTCAAAACTTAGCCCAAATATAATCAAATATATTCCTTGTTGGAAAGAGAACCTATAATTAACCCACTGAAGTTTTTTACCATGGATGATCACGGTTGTTTTCATTTCTTTTAAGAGCATATAACTGGAAATATGTGGCATTTTAAACTGTGGATAAAACCTCATGGTTTGTGTTTTACTTTGAGAAGAAAGATTTATTGCCAGATTTAAGAGTGTGCCTCCTCAGAGACATGTCTTTGTAGGGAATACAGATTCTTTTATGAAAATCTAGGGACCTATGTTCTTTCAAATTTGCACTTCAATGACAGCATCTAGCTGTATATTCTGAGCAACATGAATCCTGGCTTTTTTGGTTCTCTGACTAGGTGAAAACATGTCGGAGTTTTCTCAGAAGGTTTGAAACTTCTGACTGTGCTACTGAGATTCTTCAATCTCCATGGACTTTCTTTAAATAAAGCACAGGTTTCACTGTGTCTAGATATCAATAGTGACCTTGTAATAGAGTTCTGCGTTCCCTGGCATTGGCTTTTTGTGATCAGCCTAACTAGACTAACTCAAACTGTGACCCTGAGACTTTTGCTAAGTGTCCTGGAGCCTCCTAGCACAGAGGGGATGATGATATAGTTTAGGGTTTTTTCCAGTCTTTTCTTTCCCTGAGAGATCTGTGTTACTGGTCTAGGAAATATGCCTTGCTTAGCATGTCTGCTACCAGCCATGATTTCAATGCATCTTATTTTCATTTTCTAGTGCTTCACTTCTCTGGGTTTTATTAGGGCAGTTTCTCATGGCTTGTGATTTGGTTACATTCCCACTGATGCACAAAGGAGATTAAGCTATTCCATTCCAAATCACACAGCCAATTGATGATAGCTGCTGATACTGCAATTTTACCCAGCACTTGTTCCATGTAAAAGCAGCTCTGCTGGGAAGGAATGGCCATGTTCTTTTAGAGAAAGCAAACAGGTTTGTACTCTTAGGGCTCTCTTTGATCTCTTCTGGACTTAGAAATAATGAATTCCATTCTTTATGGAAAAGCTGTTCAAACAGAAGGGTTGGGGTGTGCTACTCATTTTGTTGTAGTCCCAGGCTCTGTTTTGAGGATAGTCTTTTGGGAAAGCAAAGCATCTGAGAAATGCCATCGATCCAGTTTTCATACTTGCGGTATGTACAGTAACACCATAGCTCACTCAGCAACATATGTCAAACAATCAAGTGGATTTCTGAGCCACAGTTGGCAAACATATGCCATCTTAATAGAAACAATTTGAAATGCTGAGCTTCAGGTGAGCATCTCTTCTTCTCCAATGTAGAGAGAAATTTTAACCCTGAGGCTGTTGCGATGTCATGCCCCATTTGTATGGGTAACTGACTTGTCCTTTTTTGTTTGCTTATGGGAATGATACAGATTCCAGGAAAGCTGGATTGTGCACACAGTTTCACACATGCATGTTGTGCTTTAGGAAGATTCCTCCAATTTTGGGAGAAGTGGCATCCTATTTATTAGCTTTTTCTACCCACTTATTGTAGATATTATTTATCTTCCATATTTTTCTATAGTGATGCAAGATGTATATTGTCTGAGGTTTACCCTTACCAGAAGTCAACTATTTCCCTGCCCTGAAGAATGAAGGGTGTCCCCATCTGTGCTTTATCAGAGTAAATGAGTGCTCTTTTCATGCCCTGAATAGTCCATTTGGTGTAATGTGTAATGCTTCTTTTCCACTGAGAAATGTAATCCAAGTCACAGTCCTGCTGAAAGTAAATGTTTCTCTACAGCCTAGCATCTTTATCTATGCATTCAGACTCTAATTACATGAACTATTATCTCTCAGGTAATAGTACATCATAAGGCCAGAATGAGGGTTCCTGGATATTCAGTTATGATTTAACTCACAGGTTGTGACTTTGAAAATATTAACTGAGCTCAGGTTCCTGGGAGTTGATGCTGTTGTGGACCTGGGTTCACTCTGATTCCTCTGAAGATAGCAGGGGACCTATCATACTTCATGTTGTGTTGCAGTTTCAAGAGAGTTTTTGTTACAGGCATTCCAATAATATTCAGAGCACATATCTAATTTCAAGCAAGCTCTGCTAGTCTAGTGCCATTAGACCTATTGTTTGCACAGTTGGTAGAATTTCAAGGAGTGTTGAAAGTAACAAGTGGATTCAGTTTTGTCTTTAAATTGCCAGGGAAACACAACCATGCAGTCACTTTTTCCTATGGCATTGCCATCCTCAACCAGTTTTGTTGAAAGTTCGTAACTTCAACATGTGAATTGTTGATGACTTCAGTCATTCTCTATCACATTTGTAGCGAATAAGAGAACACTGTGTTTTACAGTGACTGAAACAATTCAATGTACATTGAATTGCAATCATGGAAGTCAAATGGAGTTTTCTATCTACCTGAGGAGTAACAGCAGCTTCAGCAAGGCAGAAGGTTTGGATGTGGGACTTGAAATATCCCAGGAGAAGGGGAAGATGAAACCCTGAGGAGGTCATGGGGAAGGAGCAACAGCGTTCAGTGAGCATTTGAAAAGTGTATGCCCATCTTTGTAAGCAGAGGAGTCTGACTGTTCTTACTCTCGCTACAAAGACTTGGGGAAGTAGCTCTAGGCAGCTGTTGGGGAATTCTCCATCAAGCAATGCAACTGAACAAACATGTTCAGGAGGGAGTTTAACTTCTGAACAGTCAGTGAGCGATTGATTGAGAAAAATCAGCAAGTCCTCTTACTGACCATGAGAATAAACAAGATTTCTGTCTTCCTTTTATTGTATTTGTTTAAGTTTTTAATCTTTTTGCCAGTAGCCAAATTCTTTGCAGTATGCTGAATACATATCAGGTTTTTGTTTTTATTTCAGCACCTCTCAGGAATTGAGTAAATGGTCCAAGGACTAGTCTCATTGATACTGTCTCCAGAAAAATAGTCTGTTTCTGCTGCTGTGTTTCCTTCAGCTGTTTTAGAGGAGATTGTGAAGAAATTTTTTACCAACTCTATCTTTTGTTTGCATTTAGCTTTTGTCTAATTTTATAATTTCTTTGTCGTAGGAACTGCGTTAACCCTATGTGTTACTGGTCTCAAAAGGATCATATTCCAGTGTGAGAAGAGCACTGTGGAACCAGCAGAAATATGAATGTTCTGTTTAAAACGCTGTTCCTGCACTTGCAAGTCACAGTCTGTCTTTAAATGAGGTACAGTTTTCAAAGGCTGTAATCCAACTAACTGAGAATTTCACTGGCATGGTTACACAAAGGAATTAAGAACTGGTCATCTGCAAAGCAACCTTAATATATGTATGTTTTTAAACAAGTTCACTCCTCTCTTTAAATGCCAAAAATTAGGTTATTTTTGCAGTTCATCGGAAAACTCAGCTGCTTTTCTAGCTTATTCTTATTTCTTATCTTTTCTTTGGCCACCAGAAAGTCTGAGAAATCATACTGCATCCTTTAGAAGAAGCCTTGTTTAGGGGATAAAAATGCAAAACCAGCCTTCAGGAGCTTCTTTATTTTCAGCATTCTTTGAGGCCGACTCATGGTTTAGCTTTTCGTTTATCCTCAATGGATGACATCCACACAGAGCAATCCCTCTAAGCAATATTATTCCACTGCCTTTGAATAATCTGACCTGCACAAGTTCGTTATACAAAGCTTCATATAGAGCAAGAAATTTATGTTCTGAAAACCTCTCAAAAAGCCAGAATGAATGTGAACAACTTCTGTTCTGAAGTGTTAAGGGTACAGGTTTGAGTAAGAATATGCTTTTAAATGCACAGTCTTGCTCTAGCTAACCTGTGATACAGCTTTCTGTCCACAGCCTTTGTGTTCCATAACAATATTAGAATATGCTGAGGTTTCTGTGGCCTAACTTCCTATTGTAAATCACAGAAACATTTAGGTTGGAAAAGACCTCTAAGATCATCAAGTCTCAGTTGTTAACCCAGCACTGCCAAGTCCACTACTGTGTCCCTAAGTTCCATTTCTACATGTTTTAAACACCTCCAGGGTTGGCCACTCATTCACTTCCCTGGACAGCCCTCTTGTTAAAGAAAATATTCATATCTCACACAGAAACCCTCAGTTTTCTGAATTGCTATAAACACCAGGTATTTATATAGAGAGAAGGATACAATGGCATCTCTCTTATCACAGAGGACGTCTGCTTCATTGCACAAAATAATTAGTGTTACTGTGGATGCTTCTAAGGATAAATCAGATGAAAGTTCAATGTTGAAACCACAATCCTGTGAGTCACTAATAAGTAGCTGACACCTGCTTGAATGTATGGGTGCTGCATACATTTCATTTCAGTTCTACAAACCTCTTATTTCCCTGCAAAAGGCTAATTACCAGCTCTTATATATTTCTCTTTGCCTGTATATTGTCTCAGTTACAGTGTTGTGCTTTTGACACTGAGACTGCTGCCTACTTATCAACTCTTAGTAAAAGGAAGATGTTTGCTTTCAGATGATTGCTGAAAGGAGTCTTTTGGCATAGTGACTATTTAATATAATTACCATTTAATGAGGAAGCAATCATTAAAAGTAAGTCAAACCTTTGATCACAGTTAAAATCTTCTTTCATTAGAAGAACTTAGAAATTGAAAATATTTATCAGGATCCCTTTATAAATCACCTATGTTGTTTGTAGGTATTTTATGTAAAGCACCTGAATCAACTGCTGCTCCAGCTGCTGTGCATAGTGTTATCAAAACCAGTGCTGATTCCTAAAATAATTTCTGAAACAAATAGTAGGTGTCAAAACTGTTTTCCTTCATAAATGTGTAACTTCCCACCTGCAATATCTGAGTATATTATAAAACAGCAGGTCAGAGTTAAAGATATCTTGTGTAATTGAAAGAGATGGTATTGATTAATGAAGTCCACCTGATATATAAATCAAATTTAGTTTATTTGTTTATTGTTTAAAAGATATTTTATTTTTAAATTTTTTTATGGACCTTTCAAATCACCTTCAAGGAAAATGTAAAGTATAAACACAAAGGTATGCCACTTCCAAGTTTCCAAGACCTGTTGGCTTGCATAAATGCACCAAATATTTTCTGAAAAAGAGTATTTACAGATGTGATTATATATTAATTTAAGGAAAAAACAAAAATCAAACTCATCATTGATTCAACCAAAATTAGTGTTACACTTTTATATTGGATTTTGGGATTTTGATGGTCTGCTTGCCTGCCTTTTTTTTTCTTAACTTGATGAATCCACGGAGAAAGACACTTCTAGCAAATGAACATAGTTTTTTTGATGACAGTGAATCAGTCGATTTTTGAAGGAAAGAATAGAGTCTATGAAAGAGTAAAACCACTTCTTTATAGGATAAACGACCTGCAGGTCAGAACCTCAAAGCTGAAATGTTTGAAAGTGCACTTTTTCCTTCTCCTTTAATACAGTATTGAGATGTGCTTAGTCTTTTATTCCTGATGCTTTATATTGATGGCATTTTATGAAGTCATTCCAGTGTTTCCTAGGAATGTAAGATTATGGATTATTTCTTATATATTGGGCTTAGAAGAATGAATTGAAAGACATGAGACAATTTTGTGGAATATCTTGACGATAGTTTCTCCAAATACTTTAAGATGAACTGTAGGTTTAGTCTGCACAGATTCCATCCTGGGGTAAATAAGTGTTCCTAAAAGAGAATCTTTGTGTCTACTTCTCAGAAATATTTGTATTTGTTTGGAATTTTTGGACTAGTAATGATATGTTAACTAAAAAGGATGACTGTTTTATGTTGTAAAGAGAGAAAATGATTTGAAAAATCAAGTAGATGAATTTCGCTTGCAAATCACATTCTGGATCTGACTTACCAGTGAGTAGTCACTGTTTCCTATTGTTTGTGCATTTTTTATCTCTCTTAGTTTACAGTCAATAGTTTATAATTTATATCAATATTAATGTCTTCCTCTCTCCTAAGATTCTATTTTAGGAAAAGACAATAAAAGAACATAGTATATTTTATGTCACATTGTTCACTAAATTTTAAACAAATGGAAGGTATTTTTACTTAAAATTGGCCCTTCCTGAAACAAACCACTCCGTTTTTCTTAAAATGATTTTTATATTGACAAACTTTAAAACTCTAAATATCTGAATTCATATCTATATTTTCCCATTGAATACAAGTAATAATTTTAAAGATTTTCTTCATATTTATATATTTATATAT